>PYAF01005211.1:1125783-1149308 GCA_007407185.1 Glycine tomentella | reverse complement strand
ATTTATTGATTTTTAATCCTTTAAGCTAAATAAATGACTGCATCGTTTTAAGTATAAGATTTTTTTTTAAATTGTTTATCTCTTTTACAAGATTATTTTTAAAATTTATTTTTCATAAATTAACTTTTAACTAAAATATTTTTAATTATTTTATAATATATTTATTTTCTCTTTTTAAATATATTGGAAAAGAAGAACAATAGATATAAATTAATTAAGTGAAAAGTAATTAAACGAAAAAAATTAATAATTTTAATAATTTTTAATAAATTTAATATTATTAATTAAATTAATCAATTTTCTTAAAAAATATAAATAAGTTAGAAGAATATTATATTTAAGTATAGAGGTAATAACGCTTAAGATTAAAAGATGTAGTTGTAATTTGTATATATCCGAAGAAAAAAGGACTGCAACGGTAATAATATGTTAGTCTGGGTGATAAACCTGTATTATCTGATCCATGAACAAAATGGATAATGCCACGTCAATTAAGTAAAAGAAAAAAACCCAACCCTCAATTGCTTACAAGAAAAAAGCGGGCTATAAAATAATGTGGGATTGCCCTTACCGGAATATTCCCTACCGACGAAACACTTGAGACCATTTCCCGAAAACTATATATAGCGATCTTTGAATCCCAAAACTTGCCCTAAAAATTCTTCAACAGCCGCAACATGCTCCTTCGCACCAAACACTCACTTTCTCTCTCCTCACTCTACACTCGCCACATCCACCAGATTCGCGAAGGGGTTTAGGGTTCCATCCATGGATGCGGTCGAATTGCCGTTACCACTTGACGTGGCAGCCGCCCCCAAATTGATGGGATCAGAGGGTTTCTCGCTAATTCAAAATGGTTTCGCTCATTATCCTTTCCCCAATTTCTATTTCTATTTCTTTTCTCTTACAATTTATGTTACTTTTTTAACCCTTATTTTTTTTTTTTTTTGTTATTTCTGTGTCTATGTATGAGTATGTGTCGTTGGCTCTGGGGTTTTGGTGATTTGATCTGTGATATTCTGTTGTTTGTTTGCTGGTGGTCTTGAGCGATATGAAATAATGCAAATTTGGAAGCTGGGAAAATGTAATTTAGATAATTTATGAGTTATTGTACTGTCTTTGACTGGGATATTCATAATTTTTACATCATTATAACTGAAAATGAACCTAGTGAGTAGTGTCAACTGCTCTGATTACGGCAGCAGTCTTGTAATTCTTACATTTGTCAATAATATTGATTAGAAAGATTACGGAAGGTTGAACTTGATGTTGAATGTGGAAACATGTTGATATTATTTTGCCCATTGATGGGAGAGGAAGTTGTTGGGAGTGTATATTTGAAGCATGCCATATATGTGTGTTAGTTAAGTGTTGGAGGCTCCAACTTGGAGGAGCTCTGCTTAGTGGTGGAGATGCTCACTCTGTTTGCTCAATGCTTGGTTTTGAGTCATCCCCCATACACATGGCAAGATTAAACCAATGTGCTTCTTTCGCACTTTGCAGTTGTTTGACTTTAAATAGCTTTTACTCGGACTGTTTCAAGTAATCATCTATTCCTAATAGATATCGATTTCTTGGATGCATGCCGTATTGGATGAATTGTCCCTTATTGGGTTTTGGTTTAGCCTATTAATTTCAGTCTCAACTTGTGATATACTCATCATCCATTTGCTTTTTTTATTCATTATTTCATGGTTTTACTGACTCACTGTTATTGTGCCAGATGTTGCAAGTATAAAAACTGTGCCTGAGTTTCCTTCCTGCAATAAATTTGTAGAAACTCAAGTCTCTAAGAATTCTAGTCTGCTGCCCCATCTTGAGGGTGAAGAGGTGTCAAAAAATACGCCTAGTGGTAATGGCAGAAATTTTCCTGTAATTAGTTCCAAATTAGAAGGTGTACCATTACAACGAAAAGCAGCAAAATCAAACAGGAGTAATAGTTCTTGTTCAAAGAGGGCACGGATGTCCCAACCAGAAGATTCTTTGAGCCTTAATGGAATTGAGGAGTCAAAGGATATTTCTGATAAACTTGGATCACATTATTCAAACTGTTCTCCAGGTATTTTCCCACCAAACAGGCCATCTATCGCTTTCTATCTATATGCTCTTTGACTTCTTTTGTTCCTTGATTTCTTTTGGTGTAGAGAAAAATCAATTACCAAAGCAAAAGAGCAATTCTAGCAAGCATGGTGATAAGAGGAATTTTAAAGTGCCTTCTGTGAAGGCTAAATTTGAGTCATCCTCTATGAAGATGGGTGCAACAATCTTCAGTTCTACATCTGGGGGGAACAACTTTTTTGGTATGTAATATAATTATTATGCTTATTGTTCTCTTTCTTCATAAATCTCCTGTAGTTTCTCTTTCTTCGTGAACTTTTTTTCTCCATGTATTTGTTTACTGTGCATCTTGGACATTGTGATTGAAGATAGCCAGGGGCTCATTTAACCTGTTTGATATGTGATTTGTGTGTTTGTAGCATTAATTACTTAAGTTATCTAACAATTCAGGTCATTCCATTTAATATGTGAGAAAACTCATCCGAAGTTGTCTACTGATATGGATATACATTGTGTATCATTTTCAAAAACCAAGTTCATGACACAACTGAGACTTCCTTTCTTTTTTTCTTTACTACTGTATTTGTAATGATATTGAAGCCAGAAACAGGCCTATTTTGATTATCTGCTTATCCAGCTTAAAAGGCAATATTGCTGATTTCTCATAACAGATATACTTGAACTGCAGTCTTCTTACTATAATGCCTTGATTTCTCAAAATTGTACCTTATTGCATTATTTTTCTTGAATCTTGAACTCAATATCATTTTGGCTATACTTGTGCCACTATGGAGGCAGTATAATAATGTTCAATTCTTTGCATTTGTAGAAGTTTAGAGTATCAGCTATTCTTTTTTAATTATAATTTTCAATATTTTTGAGCCAGCTCTTTATGTGAGGATATCAATTTTTTTGCTTCTTCCCAGTATATGATTTTGTATCAGTTAGCTATATGTCTAATAGTTAGTACCTAACCCACATGTGGCCACATCAGCAAATGATATATGTTCTGACACCTTTAATCTACAATTCCAAGCAACAAATATAAGATGTTTAATTAATACTTAAGATTTTAATAAAGCTCAGGTTCTCTGCCAGAATACTTTGTTTAGGTTCTTTTATGCTTTAAAACTGTGATTACTATGTGAAACTTAAATAAATTTCAATCAATTTTTTGGAACTTGTTGCCAGGGCTATATGGTCTAAAACATGATTTTCATGATGTCACAAAGCTTATGGATGAACCACCGTTAGATGAGCTTCTTAGGGGCACTTTTGACTGCCCCATGTTAAGCAAAGATAAAGGGAAGAAAACATCAAGTATGAGTGATAGTTTTTTAAATTCAGTTAGAAAGGCATGCTCTATCCTTCAGCACCCGAAACCCATTCAGTCCCAAAATATGGCTGAGATGGATTACTCCTCCAACATGAAAATGTCAACTTGCCAATTGAGCCCAGTTTGTGCAATAGAAAGTGTTGGTAATGGGGATAAAGAGCAGTCTTGCACATTAGACATGTCTTCATGTCAGAAGGTTAGTATTAAATGTTTCAAGTATGCATTCATTTTTGGCTTTAATAAAATAAAATTTGAATTTTAATGGATTGCTTCATATATGTTACGGAAAGGCTGCCCCATCCTATTTGGCTTCTCCAGGCACTAATTTTTTTGCTTTTGCTTGGTCATGTATACCTATTCTAATTTACCTCCACTGATAATAAAACTGTATATAATGTTAATGTCATTTTGTACTTATTAGCGCTTGACTTCCAGGATCATTGTAGTGAAGTAGAAAGTACAATTAGTCCACTTGACTTCCCGTTACATCAACCTAAGGATGTTTTGGAACGAATTGCACTCCATCCATTCCAGGATTTGGAGTCTTTGCTGCTTGATGTGTCCAAGCTTGCTGTTACCACAAAGAATGGTAATGACCAACGTTCAGGCAAGCAAGTGTCTCGTCGGCCAAGCCTGCCAACCTTTCCATGGTCACATGCTTTTGCTGGTCATTCTAGAACTAATTCTGACGCAGGTAAGTTATCAACAAGTAGAAGTATGTGCCAAGGTAAATGGTCAAGGATAGGTGTCATTGCTAGCTCTACAGATGCTGATCGCAGTTCCTTCACAAACCTTGATTCATTCAGTTATGATCAGAGCCTTGTTCCTTCATCTGGTAGTTCAGACAAAAGGAATTTCTCTTCTTTATTTGCTAACCTTCCTTTCCATCAGTTGGATTCTTCATCTTCTCTATCATGTTCAGAAAATTCTCAGGCTATAGCAGGTACCTTTTTCTTAAGCTACTTAAATTTGTTACTGTTTATTTCTACTTTCTTTTTATCATCTGATTCTTCTCTTCTCCCTCTCTCTCTGGGAATCATCTGACTGATCTCTGTCCTGAAAATACAGAATTTGGAGGCCAAGTTGATACTAAAGAAAATGGTATGTTGTTATTGAGAACAACACATCTTTTTGAATGTGTACACTTGTTGGACTATTTTGAAAATCTGTTCTTTTTAATCTAATTTATTTTACTGAAGTTTTTCTAGTAGAGCAAGACCTCCTGCTTAGCATTTTTTGTTTGTGACAGATGAACGTTGTCCAATAATATTAACTGCTGCACAAACTCTCTGTGAAATTGCAACTCACTTAACAAGGCAGAGTTCAGATGGAAATTTAAGATGGCAAAGGAAAACTTCACAAAAGGCCATGAAATCTTGCCACTATAAATCAAATGAGAAACTTGAGGAGACGTCTTTAAGACCAATTTCAATGATCGGATCTGACATGGTGGCCAGAAGTGTGGAGCAGATAATGCCCTCAAAGAAGCCAAGACTTTCCATAGTTGAGAATAAGAACAGTGGTCAGTCCAATATTGCTAAGAAAGGACACATTGTGTGGCCTATTTCAAAATCAAGTAGATCATTTCCCAGTAAACAAGTTAGAGACTCGTTTGTGGGAAACAAACGTACAAATGCCAGTATCTTGAAGCAACATTGTATGATGCCCCCACCTGCAAGGGATTTAGATAAGGCTCATGATTGTCAGCAGCAGGTTGGAAAATTTGTAGTGATGGACTGGAAAAGGGGAAGAGACAACACAGATTGATCAAACAATTATTGACAGTAGACACATCAGCAGACAGCAGCTGGCAGCTGTTGTGTGATTAGCAAATGTTAGGTTAGTAAAAGGCTACTTTGTACATATTGTTATGTTGTGGCTGCAAGCCTGCTATGAATTTGTTGTTAGTGTTTATGTTCAGAGGAAAACATGATTCAAATGTTGTAACATTAAAACAGGTGTATAAAACAGCAGAGTTCTTTGCTTACCGCAGAGTACGAAGCATTAGTGAGAGTAAGTTCCCTCATTCTGTGTGTGTATCTTTTATGAATTGCATGCAACTGCCACTTCTTATACTAGTTTTTTTTTTTTTTTGCCTGAGTTAATCGCTAAATTTACCAATGCTACGTTCGCGGTTTCGGATCCATATCCTTCCGGCTCTCCATCAACACTTCTCTCCGTCCAAAATCTCAACCATCTTTTATATCCTCTTTTCTCTCCAATTTCTGCATAATAACAAATTTAAGGGTTTAGATGTTGGCTGCAAGATGGCTGCTGGAGGGAATGAAGCTGAGAGGATCCAAATTTTTTCGCAGCTATGTGCAGCTGTAACTTACAGCAGTGTCTAATATTTGCATATAGCCTTGTTTTAGAAATATGGTTAAAACTTTAAATGATACCTCATGCATTATGTGCTCCTGGATAATACTTGTAGTCTTTATACGTTATTTATTGAATTAAAAGAAGTTTTAGTTCTTTTTAACTTTTAAGGCATTTATAGCGAGGATGCAGTCTGATGATTTGAACTGTTTGCATACTCAGCCTCATAGGAAATGAATTCCATGCCTAACATAAACTTTGAGAGGTTAACCGCATGTTTGCTTGATGCACATCATACTGAAGCAAGTAATTCTTGTTTTTGCGTCAAAATTGATGTGAATTAAGAGGAAAGCATGGATCTTTGATGAAAAGATCCAAACACGCACATCTGTAGCTTCTTGCTTGACATGAAATGAAATACTTTGTAGTTGACTGTTCAATTGACTTTTCTTCTTCTTTTTATATAGATCTCTCCAGCTAATTTACAGTGCCTTTCGAGTAAAATGGTATTACTATAGAAACTACAAATGTGTTACTCTATGCAAGAGTATTATGAAAACATTTGATCCAGTAGTAAAACGAGTGCCATGGCAAAGCTGGGATCAAACCCAGGGTGAACAACTAACTGAAAAATCTCTATCCCGAAAGAAACGTCTTTGGTATTGGCCTCCTTTCTCTTGATTTCAGCGACGGCATTCTTGTACTCATCCAACACTTTACATGTTCTATGTGCATAGGAACCTTCAACTGTAAACGCCGGATGTCGTTTATCTGAATCCGAGGCAAAGCGGTACACGTAGGTCTGAACCTTGTTGGGTTTGCCGTCTAAAATATTCACACGCTTCCGTACACAACAAACTGGTCTCTCTTTTGACTTGACCGTCTTACTCCTCGTACTCTGCTTCCCCATTTCCCCTTCATACACGAACCATCTATCTACTAACCCTAGCTTCTGCAATCAAATAAAATCAACATGTCATCCACCACCATAAATAGCATTTTATATACTCAACCGACAAAATATCATCCACAAATTTTAGTTAGTCCAATGCAGTTATGGTTGTACTTGTACCCCATTTCTTTAATCTGATTTTGCATTTATAAATATTGCCATTTTATCTTTTCTTTGATCCTTAGCTATGGGTTTAAAAATAACGATTAAAAAAAGCTTATTTACAATTTATTTGAACTTATCTTCTGATATGACACTTGAAAATAACCTATGGTACAGTATAACTTGTTAACTAGTTTAATGATATTTTCTTTTGATTATAAAAGCAGCTTATATACAAGTGTTTATATGATTAGTACATGTTCAATAAGTTGTTTAGCTAAATGCGGGTAAGTCTTAACATAGGAAAAGTGACAAACTTATGCATTAAAACGTAGAAAGAAAGATGAAGGGAATGCTAATTATACATACCCTGGAGCGGCGCATGGTGAGAACAGAGTTTCCTGAAGCGTCCATAAGAATGAGTTCGTTAGGGTGCACGATGTAATTGTCCACCCGATACACAAGGTTTCCATATGAGTCTATCACAGTGAATCCTTTACAACTAATCACAAGGGATTTTCTCCAAACTGTTAGCGTTAGGGACGTGCACAAACTTGCTTCTGTTAAAGGGTACCTGTTTCTCTCCCCATCATGCTCACCCTCTTGTTCCTCGTGCACTGCTCTTGACAGAAATTTGAAACTAGAAAACAACCTCATGCTCTCTTTCCTTCAGTCTTTGGTTAACACTGTCTTAGTAGTTAGCAAGACTCTTTCGGCGGAATCTATCTAAATTCTAAGGGGTTGCGTTATATTTATAGGAAAAAGGTTTACAGTTAACGTGTTCAAACGACATGGAATATGGACACGTTTCCAACGAATAAAATAGGGATAGGTGATGGAGTTGGTCTAGAATTCTGCTTCTAGCACAAAGCCAAGGGAGACAAATACGGGTCGATTAGCAGTTAAGCACACAGGAACTTTTTGGAGGCTAGTGTGGGACGAGAATGTTGATGTGTCTTTATGAAAAGTTTACGCTCTAGGACCAGATGCATTGTTTTCTACACTCCTTTTACTTCTTTCTTTTTACTTATCTAATTTTCTTTAAAGGAAAATAACTTACCAACATTTCATTGATCCCGTGAAATTTTATTGGATTCGTTGAGATCTTAGTTTTGATAAAGGAAAAGAATGTTGTTGAGAAAAAAAGATTACATTAAAAGATAATTAGTTAATTTGTTAACTAACATTAGTCATTCACAAATCAGATTATTCCCTTTATAATAAATATAACTAGAAATGTTAATAATATTTTCTTTCCATTCTCTTTTTAATCTTTTCTTTGTGATTGATTGAAATTTTTTAAAATTATTAATTTGAATCTTATATTTAAATCAGGAAAAAATTATTAAATAATAAATATAATTTATTAAAATTGATAATTTTTAATAATTTTTAGTCAAAAAATGTTGAAAAAAGAATGTCAGATAGTTATAGATGTATAGGATGCGTGGTGATATGTAGAAAGATGTGTAAGTAAGTGTGTAGCGAATTTATGAATTCAGCCACGGGAGATCAATTATATAAGTTATAAGAAGTTAAGAACATTTTAGTCCACTAAAAAAAAATACACGCAACATCAGATGCTGTTTCTTACAGGCATTGCGAACTTGGCACCGAAATGATTATAGTTTGTCGACTCAATATATTATCCATCGTCCTTACCATAAATTATTAGAACAATTGTTAAGTCTATACACACATTCTTTTCTATCTGGATTATACGGATGAAAGGAGATATTTCCGAAGATTCAAGGAAAAAACTGTTGATTCCTAGAAAAAAAGAAAAAGAAAACTGTTGATGTTGAAATCATCAGTAACGGATGTTGGAGAATTGCGACGCGTGGCAGGCAAGGTTGCATCGCAGATTCACATATCTCATCTTGTTTTCAAAGGTTGGAGTGCTTGAAAATTGTTTGTTGATGTTTCTTGGCTACGTATGCTCTTGCGAAAGAGACGGAAAAGGGAACCCCAAGAAGTGATCGAAATTATAGAGTGACCAAAGAAAATTTCTAATATTCCAAAATCTTTTTGACTAATTTATTACGTTTATTATCGTAAGTAAACAAACAAAGCAAAGGACATATGTAATGGCCCCCTTTGCAGATTGCACGTCATATATTCTTCAAATAATTAAGGTAGAGGAGACATTGTTGCTGTAAATTAACAAAGACAACAATAACGATCAAATAAAGTACAATAGTGAAGAATGGAAATTACAAAGTGCAGTGTTAAAAATACGGAAATCGAAAGATTTTTTTATCAGTGCTGGAAGATCTGTTTAAAGCTAATAAATACTGTTTTGATAAAATTAAAATCAACATTAGTTTTGAATTATTGAACATAATTGAAATATAGGTATAATTAGTCTTAATTATAAATTTTACATTAACATATATTTGATAATGAAAATCATATTGGGATGTATTGGAAGTCATGATAAAAGTATTAATAATATTTTTAATTTTTATACTTTAACTGATATTTTAAAGACATTGGTTTCTTTAGAAATTACACTTACTAATAAAGTCCCTTGATTGAGAAATTATACTGTAAGCTTTCTATTTATATTTATGTATGAAAAAAAATTTAAAAAAATTAAGATTTTTTTTAATATATGCACACACATACATGATAAGAAAAAATATTAAGAATATTTATTACATAAAAATAATTTTTTAATGTTTTTTAATAGTTTAAAGTATTTAATAAATATAATTAATACTTCTACATTTTAGGTTCATGAACCATATTAAAATTTATTTTATTTTTAAAAAATAAGAATTTAATTAAACTACATGCACTAAAGATTGACATGAATAATAATAAACTGAACCAAATTATCCCCTGAAAATTAATGATAGATGATGTATATGTGCTCAATACATGAATTCTAATGGCCAAGTATCTCTATACTTCAAATAATACCTACTTTGTCCCCTCTCTTCACATTAATTATTGTCTTCCTCCAAAGAAATCCTGCAATGGAAGCAACGAGCTCCTCCAAACCATGTGCTGACGGCACGGGGTTTTGTTTACAAAAGCTGAAATTAAGATAGTTGATCGATCAGTTGAGAGGTTAAAGAACTCTGGGGTTTATGTGATTCATCTGTTTCACATTTATAAAGAAATCTGCTACTGTCCAATCCTGGGTGACTCATAAAGATTGTTATGTTTGTTTTTAGATTAATGGGGATATACAATTTTATACAGTTATTTATTATTGGTATAATTTTTAAGATAATTATTATAAATATAAATAAAATGGATGGATCTGTAAATCTTATAAAGAGAGATTGGATTTTTCTTTCTTTCTTTATAATTGTTTGAATGTTTAATTTCTAATAAATAACAATTTTTTAAATTAATATTTTTACACATAAAATTGAATTTTTATATATTAAATAATAATAATCTTAATTGCTATCATAAAATAACAAATTAATTTTATATTAATTATCTCTTTAATCATTATAATAAAACAACAAACACAACTAATTTTACATAATTTTATATTAATTAACATTAACCATGAATTATTATAATAATCACGTATAAAATTAATTTTATATAATTGAATACTAATTAACTTAAATATGTATAAAGTTTCAAGAAAAGGGAGCTCGAGCCCTGTCAACCTTTAGATCTGTCCTTGTTACCATATACAATGTAAGTGATTATATAAAAATGTAAAAGTATTTTGCACTTACTTTTACACTATTAGAGTGCATAACATTTTCTCCCATAGTTTTTTTTCTTATTCCTTTTTTTTTTTTTTGCTTGTTTGTTTTATATTTCTTGAAAATGACTACACCAAAAATTTGGATTAGGTAGAGATAAAGATAAATCCATTCTAATTACCTCTAGTTAGTAATTTTTTAAATTAGGATAAAAGTGTTATAATAATACTTTATAGTTGTTCTTACCAATTTCACTACTCGAGTAGTTTGATTTCTTCCCTCCTCCTGATCTCCAATCTCCTTACTTCAATGTGTTATAGAGGTACTATAAAAAGAATTTTAACGCTCAAGTTAGTCAAATTCAAAATGTTTATATGTATAATAAAGTTACAAATCTTCTATTATGTCTGATTAATTATATATGAAACGTGAGAAAAGATTATATCTCGATAACTGTTTCTCACCAATTTACCAATTAAGTACTCTTTTAAGTATTCTTTAGTAAAGATCGTGTCCTGTCATGCCGGGGTATAGGACATATGTACAACATATACCAAGCATATGAGTTGTACGGTACAACAACTATTATAACAACATTTACATAATTAATTATATTGTTTTATCATCATTATTTTTCAAACGAGGTGAGTTTGGGGGAATAAAGGGCACAACTTGTATTTTAACTCCAAGTAAAAGAAAGGAAACTCATGAATTCAAGAAAATGAATTTTTGAAGTGGCACTGAATAATTTGGCAGACTGATGTAACTATTCTACCCCATAAAAACAATAATGTAACTGACAACACCTCACAAACCAAACAAAGAAAAGAAAAGGTTACATCCTAATCTTATCATGTTCTTAAATTCTTGGAAACTAACGAAGCCATCTCCGTTCTCATCGACAAAATCATCCCATTTGCGTCATTATCATATAGCAAGAATGAGGATTTAGAATATGAGAACAATGTGCAAGTACTCTTGGATTTGACCTCAACCCGTTCACATGCCAAACCATAACTTTCTTCCCCATCTCCTCTGTTTTGCCTTTCTTTGTAAATATACTTTCAAAGTTCCCCGACAAACAGGTCAAAATATGGTTTAAGGTTAAAGATGGCTAATGCATATTTTTATTTATTGTGTATTGATTCTGAAATTTGTTCTATGTCTGTCTCTTTAATATAGTCTTTATAAGAATACTGTATTTGAATCAGAATACTCTTTATGTTCCGCTTATTAATAATATTTTGCTTATATTTATACATATATACCCCACCCCAATAGATTCATCACTCTACTCAATCTGTTAGCTAGGAGCAGATCAGCGGAGATGTGAGCCGTGTGTCTAGCCATTTTTACAATCTATTCCTGAAATTCAGGAGTGATTGGCCACGTAATGGTGATAAAATAAACAATTTTTATGATAACAATATTAAGGAAAAATATCAACATGTCGCCCACCCTGTTTTTCGGGTAGATTAAGGCGAAGGGAAAAGAAAAATAGAAACAGAGTATGATAAATATGATGGTGTGATAGAAGGAAAATAGGTGAAAACGAGAAACAAGAGAAAATATATGCGTTTTTAAGAATCATAATGTTGAATTTTCAGACGCATGAATCAACTAGTGTAAGTTGTTTAACTTAATCATCAGTTATATCAAATTTTGTATTTTTAATACGTTATTATGCTAAATATTCAAAAAGAAAGTTTTATTATTTATGATAAGTCTTATTTATCAGGAACAAAATTGTTTTCTATAAATGTTAGCCGTGGAAAAAAGTGATGATTATAAGATCTTTATCCCTATTTATTAAAATAATTAGCCTAATTTAAATACACTTGGATTTGAGAAATATCTCGCATTAAAAATATTTATCAATTATATCTCACTAAATCTGCAAAATGCAAATACTTTAGAGAGAGAAGGTAACAGTTCAAGAATGAAATTAGTAATTTATACTAAACTAAATTCTTAAACAAAACCAATACATGAAAGATAACTGGGATATGCTTGATTTCTTTATCATTTTTAGATTTTAAAAAATGTTTTCTAAAACAACTCCATTCTCCTTGCTAATCAATTCCTCATCCAAATATTAAGTTTTTTAAAAGTGTTTTTAAAATAAATAAATATTTTTAAAAAAGCTTGGAGTTGTTATTATCATTTTTTGTTTTGTTTTTATTCTGTTCTACATCTCCCTCAATTGTACACTTTGTCATGTGTCTTACACCACTACTCTCCACCAACTATATGAGCAGTCTTGTTTAATTACATTTAAAAAAGCTAAAAACAATTTTTGCAAATAAAGATCAAACACAACATACACATGCCATTACCAATTAAAACAATTTTCTAGAATTTACTAATACCATTTCAAATAAGAGCAACTTTATCTCAGGAACCTACTTTTTTCTCTCTTATCACCTCATACTAAAATAAATTAGGGAACAATATTAGGAACTATTCCTACACGTGCATGTGATCACACTCATGCATAGTGTCTCCATCATCATCATAATCTGCAATTGCCTGTGTGACTGTGTCGAAGTACATGCTTATTTTTCAAACACGGCTTTTGCACTTGTCTGGTGAAATTGGAGTACAGGTGCCGCATTAGGCTTCACAAGAAGCATTTGCACAGTCTTTTTGTTCTACCGAAAAGGATGGATAAGGTCTTCAAGGCTTCAGTGTTTTCACTGTTCTGTTATCCAACTAAAACGATTGCTTTAAACATTTTCAACCATAATATCATAAGAGACACGTTATTGCGCGCGTTTGATTTTCTGTGATAAGCATAATTGTTATCCTTTCCAACCAACATATTTGTTTGCGTAGATATGTATTGTTCGGTGGTAATTTGTATAATGCTAAGGGTAAAAATTTTCATTTATAAATAAAATAATTTTCTAACTAATTATATCATAAAAATATAATTTTTTATTAATAGAAAGAGTTTATTCATTATTTTTATATCATTCATGGTGCATGTTTGGAATAATGTTTGGGACGCATTTATAATAATTAGACACAATTTTTGTTTAAAATATCTTTTTGAATAAATAATTATGTCAATCTATTTAATCATTTAAAATATTATTGATCTACATATGTTTTATTAATTTTAGTATTAAAAGTTTAGAATTAATTAATAGCATATAATATGATTGAGTTAATCAATTTTTTTTTTGCATAAAAAATATTGGGATTTAATGCATTTTTAATCATTTATTTTTTTATTGTTAAATAAATTTCAGTTCATGGAAGATATAATTTTTTTTATTGCTTGTATATTACTCTTTCAATTAATTCTATGTTAAATTTTTATTGTACACGTACACACGCGCACGGAGTCTATAGGAATTAATCAAGATTAAGTGCATACACAGATACTCTTTTGAGATATACAGATACTCTATAAGAATGCACGTACATAATGTACAAGAATGATGTAGGATATTGAGATTTTTTTTTTTTCCAAACCTTCGATTCATAAGGAGAAATAAATTCAAACTAATTCAGAATTTAATCATAAGGGAAATAAAAACATACAAAAATTTTATTTTTATTAAATATCAAATTCAAATGATACCTGAACAATTTAATTTTAACTTTAATATATTAAACACTTCTGTTCATTTCGTTGGTGATTGATTCTCACAGCATCTTAGAAATAGCTTGGAAATCCAACAAATCAAAACCATTGGCATGCATTTCAAACAAGGCGTTAAAAATACCAGTTAATTATAAACTAGTTTTGTATTTTATACGCCTAAACAACATGAATATATTATTTTTAAGGTAATTAATATACAACACATTATTTTTAGTTTAATACTAAAAAAAGAATAATCCAGATGATAAAAAAATTAAAACAATTCAAAGCATATGAAAAATTAAAAGATTAAATACAACAAAATGATACTCAAGATTTATCATAACTACACCCTTAAACCCTAATCATTACCGTCCAAAACCAGAAAGAAAAAAAAAATTTACCTCCAAGTTGTTGCGCTCGCCACTTTCTGTTATGCATGGGTACATCAACGAAATGTAGGAGACGTGGAGATACAGTGTTATTATTAACATTGATGCTTAATTACTAATTAGTGATATCACTGTGTGCCGGTATTGAAGACAAGTTTTTTGTTTTTTCCATCTGGACCATAAATATTTTTCATAAGAATTAATCTTATTATTCACAAACATAATCACATCTTCTTTTTTTATCAACACATAATCACATCTTGTAAGGCTGGGACTAAATTGTCTATTATTTAATATATAAAATAATTTGAAAATTAAGTTTCTACAATTCAATGTTGATTCTTAGAACTGGTATATTAATTAACTTAAAAAAATTAGACAATAGTGTGTTATTTACACTATGTTTGATAAAATATTTAGTGTGTTATTTAGAACTTGTTTGACTATGTCTGAAAAATTTGTTTGAGTTTGTTTACTAGATAGTTAAATAAATTTGTTTGAGTTTGTTTACTAGATAGTTAAATAAGTTTTTTAATAGTTTCTAACATTTTTTAAAATGATATTTGAAGTAGTATTTTTTAAAATGTTAGTTTTTAATTTTTTTATATTTTATTTTATTTTATCTTTAATATATTTATTCAATTTTTTAGTTATTTTTTTAAATAAATTATGATTTTTTTGTTGTTTTACATTTTTCAATTATTCAAACGACTAATTTTATTGAATACTTATAATATAATACACTAATTTTTCAACTTTTAACTTTTAACTATCGATTAACTTTTCAGCTAATTTTTCAACTAATTTTGTTTAACAAGCCTTATTAACTCAATTAAGAGAGAATGTGATTATGAGTGAAAATGCGAAAATTCGAGCTCTTGAAGAACAACACGTACCCGTATTTTTTTATATAAAAAAAGTCATACCTTCTGTAAACTTAACTTGAAGCCTGGTTTACAAACGAAACCTCTTGCTGGGCTTGAAGTGGCCCTATACGTTTGATGGCCAACTTCAAATGCCCGCCAGAGATATTGTCATACCTTAAGGTATTTTGTTTCCTACACCATTTCAACTTTTAATATATCTAGAAATAAACAATGCAATTTCAAAAATATTTTTTATTAAAAACTTAAAAATCACGGTTTGGACAATCCGTAAGAATCTTAGGAATTTTCACTTCAACCAACTGAGTTAATATGTCAATTATGTTAAAAAATAATTAATGTTATTATATATAACACTAAATTTTTAATATATATTTAATACACATGTAAGTTTATATAATAAATTTTATAACAATTAATTTTGATCTAATAATTAAAATATTTTTTTACATATAAATATCATAGTTTAAAATAAAAATTTACAGGTTTAATAAAAATTATTAGACCTGTAAATACATATATAAATTTGTATTAAACCTATGATTTTTATTTATAACTATTATTTTTATATGTAAAAAATATATTAATTATTAGATCAAAATTAATTGTTACAAAATTTATTATATAAACTTATATGTGTATTAAATATACATTAAAATTTTTAGTGTTATATGTAGTTATATTAATTATTTCTTAATATAATTGATTTATTAGCTCAGCTGGTTGAAATATTATGTTAATAATATGAAGGTTATGGATTTGAGATCTACTTGTATCATTATTTTAAATTATTTCGTAAAATATATTTTAATTTACAGATTCGATTATTCGTATGGTTCAGATTGGACGATCCATAATGTTCTTAAACTTTTAATAAAAGATATTTTTAGAATTATACTATTTAATTTTGGGTGTATTAAAAGTTGAAATGGTGTAAGAATCAAACGCCTACCTTCACAGGTCTAGCGTAAAGCCCATTTCCATCTACTCTGTTTATTTGAATCCATGCCACGCTTTCAAACTGATATCAAAGTACATAATTATTTTAAAAATAACTCTTTTTTTAATTTATTTCCTTTATATTTTAGTTATACTCATTTTTTTTGTTTCTATTTTTATTTCCTATTACATTGTTTGTTGGCTAAAAAAGGAGTTGAATTGTCTCACATTTTGCAAGTCACAAATAATGTAACCCAACTTGTCCCTTGAGTTGGGTGAATTGGCTCACTTTATTTTCAGAAAGAAAGAAAAAAACATATTATGGTCACTAATTTTGTTCGAGTCATAAAAAAATCTAGCAGATAAAAAATCATTTTTTGGAACATTGATGTTTCTTGATGCATACTTATTGTTTTTTTTAAACAATTTAAAGTTAAGAATTGACATTTTAGTGCAAGTTCATATTAATACCAGAGCTTAATTAACCATGAGAAATAAAACAATAATAATAAAAAAAAAAAAACAGATCTTAAGTCAAATTATTCAAGTGAACAAAAAAGGAGAAAATCAAAGTTGATCAATTCCTTGAGGCTTGAGTTTCATTTTGTATAATCTCTTATGGTAAGGATCTGTCATTTTCCAAGCAAGTAATTAACTTTCTCCTTATGCTCTTTTGCTAGTCCAACACAAACCAATTATCCCTCTATTTTTCCTCAAAGACTCGAAGTCAAAGTCGTTCTCATCATCCTAAGTCAAAGTTAGTACCATTTCCAAAACTTTAAATCTGACGTTGAAGTTGAATTGAGACAATACCAACAGAACTCGTGGATCATCCATCGCCAAAAAAGAAAGAGTCCATTTAGTTTTTTTTTTTTCGTTCTTTTCTACGTTCATTAATTTATTTTCTTTCTTTTTGCATGTTGTCTCACTCTTGTTTCCTTTAATCTTATTTTCTTATTTTCCTACTTTTTGAACCGTACATATAAAATTATAAATCACCTCCCAGGACTCCTATAAACTTTGTTTCTCCCAAAAGGATGGTCGGAGAATCATTTGACTGGTTCTTATAAAACAAGGATGGTCATATAATGTCATAAAATAATATAATTGATTAATTATTAAGGAAATCATAGAGTTCGTAAATGATCGATAAGCACTGTATCGGTATTATTGTCATATACATCTGAACCAAAAGAATACGTCAAAAGGGAATACTCCATATTTGTAAGCAAACCCTAACAACACGCCCTTACTATTTGGAAAATGAAAAACCACAAGAGTGCAAAGTAAGAAGTAAGAACCCGAAGAGTAGATACGTAGTAAGACTAAAAAAAATTGTTTGCTAGATCGCATGTAGGTTAGTGGGGAGAGGTTTCCATAATTATTATGAAATCCTAAGTTTAAACCTCGTTCTTGATACTGAAAAAAAAAAAAAAAAACCCACCAAAACCAAACTATCTTTCATGCAGGTTAGGCCCGTCTCCAACCCAAAGTGGAGAAATATTTTACGAGTCTGTTCTTTGCGTGGATTAACTGTTTAAAGAATAGTGGGTCATTTTCTTTTTTTCTAAACTTGCGGTTCCGTGGAAAATAATATATAGTAAAATTGAGTTAAGGAAGGGTAATGGTTATTTACACCATGTTTTTTTTTTAAAAAAAAAAAGGTATGCTAAGTATCCGGTTTTTTATTTACACCTTTCATTTGTACTAACATCCTATTTGTATTTTTTTTTTAAATATCCTTTTTGCCGAAAGATGTTCCTAGAAGTGTTAAAATTTTAACACATTTCAAAAAGTAGTTTTTAAAAGTAATAAAATTGCAACACGTGTTAAAAAGGGTCAATCCTGTCCATTCGGGTAACCCACAACGGGTTGGCTAAAAAGTGAGTCGGGTCGGATTGGCTCACTTTAGTGGTGGGTTAGTTTTTTGTCAACCCGGCTCAACCCACCCCGGTTGGTGGGTTATCTGGGTTGGCCCGTGAGTTAGTTCGCGGGTTGACTAACTTTAAATTTAAAAAAAAAATCATTAAAAAATCACAAAATAAGTGTAGAAAAATGTAAATTAAACTAATTTAAGTAAATTTAAATATTACAAACTATATCAAACTTAACCTTAAACTAAATGTACATGAAACTCAAATAAATATAAATATGTTTAATAATATTAAAATATTAAAACACGAATTTAACTCCACAGATATCAAATTTTCATATCTCAATCATCAATATTATTTTGTATAGGAAGAGTATTAGAATCATGGTTTGACAAATTAATTTCATTTTTATCATCTTCATTTTTTTTATTATCTTTTTTTGTTTCTGGTGCAACTTGCAAGCTAACCTGACTCACCCGGGTTCAACCCGGGTGGGATGCGGGTTAAGTGAGCCGAGTCCAAATGATCCGAGATCTTGATGAATCAACTTTTTTGTAACCTAACCCATCAATTTTGTGGGCCAAAACGAGTTGACCCACGGGTTGGACCCGTTTTGACAGCACTATCAAAAAGTAGTTTTCAAAAGACAATTTTCAGGAAGAAAAAAATGATACCAATTTCCTTTTCGTTGCTATGCGTTATATATTTACTTTCTCAATTTCTGTAGAAAAAATCTAAGCAAAAAAAAAATGAAGTTATGAGAATATAGATGAAGTCATATGAATAGGAACCTTGTGGGTGCATCGACACCCAAATCTCAATGATAGAAAATCTCCTAAGTGAAGTAATAGCAAAAATCCTATCCCATTTAATTACTAATGATGTTGCTCTTCGATCCGATTGAAAAGTAAAGTTTCTGCGATAATGAGGAGAAGCCAAGCATCCAAATTCTCTACAACTACGATGTTATCATCAGAATTCTCCCAAATATTACAAATATTGTTCCCTTTTCCCACTATCTTGTTCACCACTTTATCCATGTCTACGAGAGTTGGCTTAATGACGGTAACGATGTAATTATGTTGCATTGTGATTGAAACTACTATATGTCATTGTACATACATGTCCACATCTTAGATTAAAGAGCATGTGTTTGTGAATAGATTAAATATTTTCACACACATGTATTTATTGGAATAAATTTATTCATACTTATTATTTATTTATTTCATTAATGATCTGTTTTAAATAAATCGACACACAATTAAATTTAAGTTTATAAATAAAAAAGTTTATAAATAAAAAAGTTTATATATCATGTTCTTAGTGAATCTTGTACTCGTCCAATGTATCTCCAAAAAAGGTGGAGCATCTGAAAATGGACTTTGATATTCAAGTTAGTATATTGTTTGAGGTGTTTATGGTGAATGAATGAAAACTTATCTTCTCTTTTGTTGTCGTCTGTCTTATAATGGCCATGACTACTGCGTTGGTAATCCTCAAGAAGTGTCCACTACAGACGTGTATTAGTGATAGTCGTTTAGCTGAGATGAGCTACCTAGTGGGTCCCATACAACATGCATCATAAATAATTTTAATAGCTTGAAATAAATTCTATACAAACTCTTTTGAACATTTGTTTTTTTTACAACACTCTTTTAAACACTTGTTAAATACTTAAAGATTATTTAAAATATGAAGCGATTATTGGGGTAAATTTGGATTAGAGGAAAGAAATAAAAGAGAAAATTTTAAATTAAAATAGAATGTAAAAAGTGTGAGAACAAAAATTTTCTTATATATTATTTATTTCCTTTAAAACAAACACATCTTTATTGAAATAAGTTGTTAAAAATATCACATTAAAACCACTTAAAATTTATTCAAAAAAGTGACTTCTTTGTTCTTGTTTAAATAATTGTGACTTGTGTGTAGACTATTGACATACATTGCTTTTTGAATAATATTATTTAACAACTCTTTATGATATCTTTTACAAAAAAAATTAAAACAAGAGAAAAATGAGAAATAAAACAAGTGATGTAATGAATAAATAATATATATGTTATAAAATTGTAATTTTTTTTATAGTGAAACCAATGTTATTCATTCATTCTTAATTTGGAACGCCCTTCATACACGCGGGTTCACATTGAAGAACAAATAATTTGGTACTGAGCAGATAATGACAAATTGGTTTTTTATTATCTTTGACATTGTGAGACCCATATGGAAGAACAAAAGTCTTGGTTCATGCAACTCCTTATTCTCACGAGGGAAGACATCCCCTCCGAACGCGTGGACTAGGTTTATAGAAGGACCTGTTCAAACCATACACAGTAATATTATTTATATGTTTCTTCATTCTCCATTAACAGCCGCAGTCAAGATCAACACAACTTCTATTACACTACATGCACTGTTCTCACTTCATTATCTAGCATTCTTGCGTAGTGTATTTGCTCCACCAACTTTTCCCCCTTAGAAAAAAGGAAAAGATATCAAACATTTTAATTTAATAATTAATATTGGAGGCCTAAAGCCTTAAGTAGGCTCCTTTTTTTAGGCTGAAACGGCAGATTTTGGTGCCCCAATAATGCTTTGCACGGTTCACTTTGAATTACACAACATTATGCGACTTAATTATATATTTATGTGTGTCCACTGTGTTGTCGTGAAACAATTTTTCTAACGATTATTGAATGGGTTTCGAAATTGATGGTTCAAGTTTTTTCCCGTTTCAACCCTCTCATCCACAAATATAAACATAGTTCACATTAAATATAGACTAGCACAATCAACGAGGATTACTTTCGATATAAAAGGTAAGAGAGCTGCATTCTCTACGAAAGAAACTAAAGTCCACGACTAACGATTTTGGGGTTATTAGTTTCGTGACAACACAAGCATTCTAATTATGCTAAGAAAGGTACAAATTAAAGAGAATCTTCTAGTTATTACAATAATACAGCAATGAATATAAATAGAGTTGAATCTGATAAAAAAAAAAAAAAGGTTTAGCCTCTTGTAAAGCCGTAAACTGTACTTCAAATCTCTGTTAAGAAAGTCAGGTGTTTACATTTAATGTTGGATTGTATTTTAAGAATCGCTATCTCCTGTGAAAGATATACATGAGAATAAAAATGCTATAATACTTGTAGAAATACATATAATGGAAGATAAACACAGTTTTTAATTAAAATAATTATATATAAGTTTTCTTCATGTCAAAAATTTACAAAACTAGTAAAAAAATATTGATTTTTTTAAAAAAAAATATACACTCGAAATGGTATCTATAATATGCAAACCATTTTCAATGACTCAATATAAGCATTTTTACATCAAAATTACTCTTTAAAATAATAATCACTAAATATGAACGAATTAGTCAACTGAATAATATATATTATGGCTTATCTAGGTGAGTTTGTGTCAAATTAATAGACAATCTTCAAATCAAGATAATTCAGTCTAGTAATTAATTATATGAGGAAGTTTTCCAATCCTTTATATCATTATTATGATAATTACTACACTATTGACTTCTGCGTGCTTACTAAATATCATCCATTAATAATTTAATGATCAATCATTACATCATTTTACTAGAATTGTCATTTTTTTAATCACCGTAATAATCACCATAAGATCTTTAACTTTTTAACCAAATCTTAATACATCCTCACAAACAAAGTTTTGGTTTTTTGATCAGCTATTAAAATTATAAAAAAAAAAAGTGAACTTTAATATATATTTATCATATTTATTTTTAGAAGGAATTAATTATTAATTTTTAGTTGCAGGTGCTATCAAGAGAATCCAGAGGGCAATGGACAAATGGAAAGTATGGGAAAAAGATTGAGAGCCAATAAAAAAACGTCGGGCCTAAGTGGATGCCAAAGCAAACCACTTCAGCTTTACAGCACATTAATCCTTATATGTTTATTTGTTGATAATTGATTACACGAGGAAGTTATATATATCATGTGAAAGAAAATGAAGTAGCAATTAAATTGGAGACCTCAATAACAATTAACAACATTAAAAAAACGCCATTAGTTTCTTCATTTATGTCTATAAGCAATTTCTTTTGTAAAGGTAGGAGTTGGTGAGCATTTGACTTGGAGGTATTACGTGGCCCCCTGGCTTATATGGGCTTTATAAATGGTCTTCTAGAAGCCCACCTATCCCCAAATTACTTCCTTTCTCTCCTTTGTTCTTCCCCCTGTTTTTCTTCCTCTGCCTTTTGCTTTAAAATCTTCATGTATGGTACATGTAACATCAATAAATGTATAAATAAGTATTGATTTAGTTATTTATAAATAAATATTTTATTTAAAATAAAAATAATTAAACAAAATATTTTAAAAATATATTTAAAAACTAATTAATCTAATATTATTTTCAGTTATTTTATAAATACCTTATGTTTACTGTTCATTGATGAAACGCAAGTATTAATTAAAGAAATTAAAAATGAAAAACATCCTTTAAATGAATAATTAATTAAAAAAGAAGGTATTAATTTAATTGGATATGGAAAAGCCAAATATATGTATCGCAAAAAGGAATAATAATAACCAATTATTATATTTTATTATTTATTAAAATTCACGTGAGGTAGACTATTTTTGGTAATTAAAGAAAATAACAACGAAACAAAAGGAAAAAAAATAAAAAATAAAGCTCTCGGATAAATTACTCTCATCTGATCAGCTAGTAACCAATGCTGAATTAGGTCCAAACTTAGCAATGAAGTTGTCCTTTCCAATGATGGGAACAAACTCGACTCGCCAATCCTATTTTGAGGTTGACTAAATAGAGAGTAAGGCACACCTTTTTTTATTAGAATTGCATCAAATTTTTCATACATAAATTGACGTGAATTTTAATTAATAGTGAGCTGTTTATTCGGCAGAATATGTAAAATTATATTATTAGTATATTTCGTATTTGTTCCGTTCCAGAAAAACGGATGTCCAGTTATAAAAACTGGGTCTCAATATGGGATCAATACTCTCTCTCTCTCTGAATGCGTATGAAGTTTGAAGCACCCAGAGGAGGATGAAGATCACAGCAAAACAACACAACACAAGTGGTGTGCAGTGTGTGCTTGTGTGAAAGGGAAAGAGAGAGTCAGAATATGTGTGTGTACCTTTCACCTTTGGTAATGGGCTATTTATGCTTTCACTGACCTGTGGTTAATTGAGGAAGCTTTGTCAATTCTTGGTCATAATCTGCACAAGATAAATAATATATCTTAATTATTTGTTTGATAAAATAATCTCAGAGATTTGTCCCAGATTTGCTGTATATTAAAGTCTTAATCTTTCCACAAATAATTAATCTTCTTGGGCTCATTAATTTGCGGCCCAATATACGGAATTCCGTAACAGT
>PYAF01005211.1:1097707-1125683 GCA_007407185.1 Glycine tomentella | reverse complement strand
TGGTTAATTGAGGAAGCTTTGTCAATTCTTGGTCATAATCTGCACAAGATAAATAATATATCTTAATTATTTGTTTGATAAAATAATCTCAGAGATTTGTCCCAGATTTGCTGTATATTAAAGTCTTAATCTTTCCACAAATAATTAATCTTCTTGGGCTCATTAATTTGCGGCCCAATATACGGAATTCCGTAACAGTATTAAAATGAGAAAACATGCAATTACGTTAGAAGTAGAATATGTATAGATATTTTATCACTTTCATAAATGGGGACGAAATTTGTTATATATAGTTAGATATTTTTGTTTCCGTAGAGGATTGAAAAATAATGAATTATGATTATGGAGAACGTATTTTTAAAGCTTAATAAAGTAAAATAACAATTGTTAACCAATAACGTAAATATGCAGTTTTTCTTGAAGTAATTTCAGTTATTTTTTAAAGATATTCTCCCCCCCTAAAAATTAAAAACTTTTGAAGAGATTTTTTTTTAAGAGTGTGTTTGATCGAAGATAAAATTTCTCATGTTCAAGAATCATTTTTTAATAAATATTCTTTAAAATATTTATATACTGTATGTTTCGTGAGAATTAAATGTTTTCACATTTAGGTATAAAATAACTTTAAGTTAAATTCCCATCTCATCATGTGAACAATCTTGTGAGAAACATAATAGATATAAAATGCTAACTAAGTTTAAAGTATAATAACAGGAATAACTGTTAATAAACCGTTGCACTTTCATTATTTTTATTTTGAAACATGTTTTTCCAGACTTCTTTATACGTCTTGATTTAAAATAACCTTTTTTATTAAATAATTCAAACTCAAATCATGTCCAATTATATTTCAATAACTTGTAATTCATTGATCACCGACGTTTTCAATCAATTTTTTAATGAATGGTTATTGATAAATAATCATCGACCATTAAAAGAAAAGAAAAGTACTATATATGAGCTATGGTGATATAAAAAAACATTAGTAGATCTACCTTTCAAAGGCCTTCAATTTAATCATATTAGTCATAAAGAATATAGATAGAAGGGATTTTGAATGAAACAATGTTGGCCAATTAATACGGACGACAACAAAAAATTTAACACATACTATCTATTTTTTGGGCCCTATCTCGCGCGCTATTTTGTTAACTTTGAAATTTGTGTTTGTTTTTGCTGACAAATATAATTTGATAAGTATATTTGAGGAATGAAACAATTCTTCCTTTGGAGGTCTTTTATCCTCTTGATAGGCCCTTCGTCATGAATCTATGTATTAAACTTTTTTTAATATCAAATATCAATCATTGAAACAAATTATAAACAAAAGAGTGATGAGTTTCGATAAGATTGACTCCAATGATAATTCTAATAGTATTTTGATAATAGTTCTAATAAATATTTCGATAATAATTTTGATAGTAATTTCTATAATAATAAGTAGAGATAGGAATGGTAAAAGTTTTGAGAAGAAATGAAGATTGGAAAAAGTAAAAGGGTTTAGAAGAAAATAAAAACTTGAATTGAAATGTTGGTTGAAAACATTGTCTAATCCATTAATCCGTAAACGTCGCATGGACTTATGAGCATTGCGTGAACTTGAGAGGATATGAGAGTGTTACATATTCCAATCCTTATTATAATCGTACAAATTAGTATTTATAGACAATAATTCATAATTATCCATAATTTTCCAAATAATTTACCGTCATCATCTTTATTGTCAATCACTCTTGTCTTTAATTTTCACCATTGATGACTTGTATATTCAATTTCCATAGTTAATATCTTCTATTGTTTTGATGATTTCTAAATCTTCATTTCTTTTATCATTGTACAATTAACCAAAAGATTATATTTTGACACTTAATCAAAATAGTCTATTAAAAGACTATTTCTCAGTACTTAGTCAAAAATCATTTTTCAATAATAAAAAAATGTCAATGTTAACAATGACCTTTTAAGTTAGATCACATTCTCTTTGGGCAATGCGTTGGTTGATATTTTAGCCAAATTTCATCATTTAAGGGATTAAAATGACAATTTTATCTTTATCTTATTTTAGAGGGTATTTTTGCTAATTTCGTTATGTAAGAGCCTTTTTGGCATTTTATTATTTATTGCTTTAGAATTTCTGGTGCATTAATGCTTTTCTATTTATATGTACATAAGCCATCTTATGATACAGAGACTTTGATTGAATAAAATTTGAGATTTTCCCAATTTTCAACCTTTGGTATTCTTAGGAATCAACGATATACCTTGAACCCTCTCGTTTTCCTTTTCCTTATGCTTCGAGTTGCATCATCCTACTAGCACCAAAGCCCATAACAATCTTCATTATCATTTGAGTGATGCTTATTAAAGAATATTCTCTCTAGGAGGCTAAATCGGAAAAGGAAAAAAAAAAAAAAAAAAACAGACGTTCCATGAAATATTTTTCTTTTTTACCAACACTTGCAAATAAATGTCTTGATAAAATGAGTTAGACACGGGACTGTTTTAGTTTATATTCTATCTTCGTCTTTTTGGTCTCAAGAGAAATAAATGTGAAACGAAATTCAGCGAGTAGGTAGACTTCCTAAAAGTGATGGTGCTATTTTCCCAACCAAGACTGAATAATCATATATATTCGAAAATTGTACTATTGGATTTAAGAGGGGAAACCCTTTTTCACTTCAATTCATCAGCCCATATGCCGCAAAATTTACGCTGACAAAGTCAATAGTAATTTTAATTAGGTGAAATTTCATGCGTAGTTCCTATGTTGGTAGAGAACAGAAATTAAATCGTATACTATATGGCGTCAAACAGCTGCAAATTGGGTGTGCACTTTATTTTTTTTTCTTTTGTTTTTTAACTTTTGTTTGTCATATTTTATTTTTTAAGGTAAAGTGGCTGGTGGGTGATATTTTTCAAATGAGCTTTCTTTTTTCTTTTCTTCATCTCCTTTTGTCTATTAGTACCCTTCCTTCTCCTCCATGCGAACGACAAGTTTCTATGCCCAGCATTGTTTTTCTGCATGAAAGCAAAGGGTTGCCTTACGGTACAAGTTAGATACTTTAGTTGGACATATCTTAGAACGTTTCATATTAAATTCAAAGTCAACAAGAAATATACATCTAATTAAAACTTAGTACATACAATTGTCAAATAATTTCTTTTGTAAAATAAACTGACAAAATTTATCGAGTCTGATCTCATGTTCGGCCATATTTGGCTTTAAATAAACTGCCATATTTTTCCATCTACAATTGGTATATATTACTTTAACTTTTTAATCTGATACTTCACAATAAATGTTGGTAATAATGGAACTACGCCCTTTTATCCATTTCATGTTGTCGCTTTAATTATTGAATCGATTCAAAAATTCAAAGTTTCGTTTATATGAGTGCAAAACCAGAAAAATTATTATCATTTTTTGTACAGCAAATCATTAGCAACGTTAAATATTTTGATATGATATATTTATGTTATTCTTAGAAAAATTATGAGGGAGACATCCTCCTACAACCACACGAGTCACGACTAAAGTTTGAACTAGTTTTTTTTTTTTTTTTTTTTTTTAAGGATTATTTGTAAGTCCTCCCTAAAACCTTATCGAAGAGTTTCATTTAATCATGTATTACAACAATAATCTCCTTACATATTTTGTAATGCTAGAAAATACTTATATTAATCGTTAAAAAATATACATAATCAGTATTTTTTTTTCATTTCTTTTATTAATTAATTCATTCTTTGTGTGTCTAAAATTTTGAAAAAAATTATTTCATTCAAAAATAACAAATATGATATTGAAAAATGTTTAGGTATTTTTTTTTTAAGAAGTTTGTCTTCACTTTTATATTTTATACTACAATTTATTCTTTAGCTTATATTAATGTAATTTACTTCATAACCTATTTAAATATGAAGTATATATGTTGTTTGTTAAATTAATATGAAATCACTCAATAATTGATAAAATAAATTGTACCAATAAAAATACGAGAATAAATTATGAGTTTAACAAACATGTGGTACTATTGATGTTAGATAATTGATTACATTATTAATATGACTTTATATGACTTTTACACTCTCAATATATATGTATTATTTATACTTAAATTATAACATTAATTTATAACATAATGAATTATATATACTAACTAAAATGATTTTACAACTTCGTAGTTCTTATTCAAATTCAAATAAACACTAATAGCGTAATTTAACCAAATTTCTAAATCAAGATTTTTCAACTCAAAATTTATATTTCCTCGTTCAATGTTACAACCTGCTAACATTGCATTAGTTTCCTTATGAAGTGTGGTTCAAACGATACGTAAGAGCTTGAGTTTAACGATCAACATGCTATTGTAATGTTTAGAAATTTGAGAAAACCATCCAATATAAGAATCAATCATTAGCTTGAGTTTAACTATCAACATGCTATTGTAATGTTTAGAAATTTGAGAAAAGCATCCAATATAAGAATTAGTCATTTGGATGTTCAGAAAACCTGGAAAGGCCGTCATGTATAATTTTTTTTATGTAAAAAAATAATTAAAAAATTCAATGTTTTTTTTTTGTGGCCATTTTACCTCAAAGTAGTTTGATTACGTCCCTGCTGGATAGTGTATATATCTATAAACCTAAGAAATAATTAAAAAAGGATAACATTCATATTTATTTGCTGTGGGTTTTACCAGTCTCCCTCCCATGTATTTCACATGAACAACTTTGTTATGATATAAGGTATCAACTCCCAATCACGTACCATCAATCCGTCATGAAAATTACAGCAAATGATATATCGACAGCTACTTCCTGCAGTTAAAAAACTTTTTTTTTTTATTAAGTGATCTAGTATAAAATTGTGTAGTTTATAATTTTTTTTTTAGTTTTTTAACCGGTAACAAGACCCTCTTAACAAAACCCTTAACTTCTATCTCAAAAATTACATGGCCATCATGTTAATTTTTAAAAAATTAATAATTAAATTATTCTTTATATATTAATTATTATTTAAGTCTTTTGTTTTAGATTTATAGAAGATTGGTTTCATAAAAGATTGATTAATTTTTAATGAATTAATTTAATAGTATTGTTTTTAATATTACATTTTTTAAAATAATTTAAAAATTAAAATTGCTGAAGAACTAAATAGGGTGATACTTGTAATTTTAGAAAATACAATTGAAAGTGAAGAAATGCTAAGAAGACACTAGTATCCAACACCAAATGGCTGACAAACACTTTTAATAAAAACTTACATTTATCTTATTCTAAAGATCATTTCAAAATAAAAGATTGAGAATTTATAGAAGATTTTACGGTTACTTATATATATATATATATATGTATATATCATATTATTGATTGACAGAACTTCCTTATGACAATATTTCTTCGTGAGCTTCAAACAATGGAAGAGGGAATAGAGTGTATCTGCAAAGACACATTTAATGTTCAAGTTAGCAGGGCAAAGGAATACATGCATTCATCACAATATACTTACTTGTAAAGATTTTTTTTATAGAGTTGAGATTGTACAATAATATCTCAATTTTTCTTATAAGATAATATAAATAAAGAAATATATAATTATATTTTATCTTTCCTTTATTCATAAATAACTTCCCAATTTATGGAATAAATAAGATAAATTTTTTAAAAAATCAGATTAAATAAACATAAACATGCAGAAATGTGCATGTGTATTTTTGATAAATTATCAGTAAAGAAAAGCATATAATTGGTAACATATTAGAGTTAATTTGATGCAGAAAGGAAATAGATAGTGGGTGGAGTTGACAAAAGTGATGCCTGCCGTCCCCTGAAAACCTCTGGAATGAGCGGTCCCACTGGCGTAAAATAGAGATATTCCCTTTCGTTTTCCGACCCACACTCTCCCTCAACTTCTTCTTCTATAGTCTTAAACCAAGCCACAGAACATAACTACTATTAAAGAATAACGAAACACCACCATCTCTTCTCTTTTCTCTCTCCCCTCCCACCTTTAGCTACGAAACCCCACATTTTCTTCCATAATTATTTTACTATCATTTATAAACATTCCATGAATTTCTGTTCCTCCTCTTAATAAATACAATTACCCTTCCCTTTTCAGTTTGCTCTCTGCTGCAAACTCAAAAACATTCCTCTTCCATTCTCTTTCTATTCTCACCAATTTAAGTGCGTTCACGTCCTTGATTATGAACGCGTTATCCCTCTTTCTTTCCTCTTCCAAACTCAACTTGGAATTGTCCAATTTCCAAACAAAGCTTTTCTATCAACAAATCGTTCTCGTAACTCTGCTCAACCACTAGTCCACTTCAGCGACGCAAGACGAATAACATTACATAACGAATTTACATTCCATTTTCGTTTGGAATATATATTCGACACTTAAAACGCCCATCCGTACATTTCTCTGTGTCGTTTTAACTGATCAATGAATGGTATTCCGAGACACGAGCGCCGATGGGCGTCTGACAGCATTCCGGGAAGAGCGACCGTCAGCGCCGGAACTTCGCCGGGAACTGAGTCCAACTCCGCCGCGGAGGAGTTCGTGGAGGTGACTCTCGATCTTCAAGACGATGACACCATCGTTCTCCGGAGCGTCGAGCCAGCCTCCGTCATTAACATCGACGACAGCGTCGCAGGCAGCGGAAACCAAACTCCGGCGTCGGTTTCGAGGTCTCCGACGATCCGTCGGAGCTCGTCGAGAGGATTCCTGCAGTTCTCGCAGGAGCTGAAAGCCGAGGCGGTTGCGAAGGCCAGGCAGTTCTCGCAGGAGCTGCGGCGGTTCTCGTGGAGCCACGGCCACGCTTCGCGTGCGCTTTCGTCTTCCTCTGCTCCGAACGGCGCCGGTGCCGGATTCGAAACGGCGTTGGCGGCTCGTGCTCTCAGGAAACAACGGGCTCAACTTGATCGCACACGCTCCGGCGCGCACAAAGCGCTTCGCGGTCTGAAATTTATCAGCAACAGATCCAATGGCGTTGATGCGTGGAACGAGGTGCAGAGCAACTTCGATAAGCTAGCCAAGGACGGTTTTCTCAAGCGCATCGATTTCGCTCAATGCATCGGTACGTTTCTTTTTCAAATCTCGCGTTGTTCGTTTAAATCATTTGATTCGTTATCCTATAGTGCTTGCTTTTCCCTCCCCGTTTCATTGCATTCATTTTTCAATAACTGTTTGGATGTTTCATCTTTGTATATATACTCTTTCTTCTGCTTGCTACTGTTTTTTTTTTTTTTTAGCTTAAAGAGTGTTGTATTTGAATTTTTATTTATTGTGAAGGTATGAAGGATTCGAAGGAATTCGCTCTGGAACTGTTTGATGCTCTGAGTCGAAAACGAAGGTTGAGAGCTGAGAAGATCAGCAGGGAAGAACTGTTCGAATTCTGGTCGGAAATTACCGATCAAAGTTTTGATTCGCGGCTCCAGATCTTCTTCGACATGTAATTATTCGGTCATTATTGTTGTTATCGGTGCTCAATTTAATTAGTGATAAATAATCTTCCTCAGTTTACTTTTTGTTCTTTAATTAAGTCCGCAACACCTAATGACAAATTCAACACAGCATTCTTAAATATCACCGTATATTTGCTTTAATATTTAAATGTCCGTCAAAGCATTGATGTTTTCTTTGCTTGTAAGTTGTGATGCAATTATTATCATTACGTGCTTTTGTATTTTAAAATAAATCATAATCATCTTCACAGGGTGGACAAGAACGAAGATGGGAGAATCACTGAAGAAGAAGTGAAAGAGGTATAGAAGACTTTAATTTTATATTCCAAAATCTAAACCGAAACTATCTCTCTTATGTTTGTATTAATTGTATGTACAACTGAATTTAAATTTAAATACTCATTTTTTAATTATTGTGTTATTCTTTTTCATATTATGGACGCAATACGTTGTTTACATGGTGTCCATTTGAGGTTTAATAAATCAACATTAGGCTGGATTGGTTGAGCTTAATTTAATGCCTACTAAATTAACTGCTTCCAATATTCAATGTTCCCACGTATAACGTTTCCCATGTTCTAGAACGTAATATTAATTAGTTGGTGTATATTCAAGAGTTAGTGAACCATGTCTTACTTTTTCGGCTTTTGTCATACATATAGCGCTTCATTTTTCTGATTTTACCAAATTCATGGAATGTATAATGAAGCCGTTTTCAGTGGAGTTGGTGGGGGTGTAGTCGTCATTTTAAGCTAAAGTTTTTCTTTTGTTCCTAATATAGTTGTTTTCTTACACGTAATGTTTAGTCAAAATTAAAAAGTTTTTACATTAAATTTGTTATTAACCAATCCATGTTTCATTTATTGATTACAGATCATCATGTTAAGCGCTTCTGCAAATAGGTTGTCCAGATTGAAGGAACAGGCCGAAGAATATGCAGCTCTAATCATGGAAGAGTTGGACCCCGAAGGACTTGGCTACATCGAGGTTGGAAATCTTTTTATATTCCATTATAGATTCTAAATTTATCAACACATGCACACATATAGTCAAAATAATGTGCTCATATTATTATTTTTCATTAAAAAAAAAACATACAAATGATTAATGAGTTGCGTGGTGAACGGGAATAATCCATTGCTCCGGTTAAGTACATAAGAAAAATAATGGTATGCGATGCTCTTAGAATATTATTAGGACTTGGTTTGTGGCTGACATTATTGTTTTATATAATTTCCATAGATCTACTAAAATAGAAAACATAAGTTTTTCTTTTCCTTCAAACATAAGGTTTTCTTGGCACATTACGTTCCCGTAATTCCAAATATAAAAGAATTTATTTGTTTTTTTTAAATCTTTATAAAATATAAAATATAGAAATAATAAGATAATTTTTTTGTAATTATCGGTATAAGAAGAAAATCAAAGCTCTAATTCGACAACACTTAATTTTTACAGCTAAATTATTTAACAAATACTGATGAGTATCTTTAAAAAATATTAAATAAAAATAATTTTTAAGTTAATAATTAATTAAATTCAATGTTTTTTTTTTAATTTTTAACAAATACTTTTAAACATTAATTAGTTGACGATGGTTGTTTGTTTAGTTAGGTTTGTGTACATTAATTTAGTCAGTGTTGAACTAGGGTCGCACTTATCTTTAGTCACTAGATGGGCCAATTTGTGAATTGAGCAATCACCCGACATTTCATAGTGTAGTTGAGCGTGAAGAAGGGTAAAAAGAAAAAGAAAGACAAATTAGGCATGTTAAAACTTATAAGTAAAAACTTGCTGAATTTAAAAAATGATTTGATATACTAACAAAGTCATTACATTAAACACGTAAAAAGAATATATTATTAGTAATAGACTAATAGGGTGCACTACATCAGCATGCAATCTTATTTCTTTTTTGCCGTGTCAACAAATTTAACAGTATTACAAATTTTTCCTCTAAAAAAAAATTAACCGTAAAATCAATTAGAGGCTCAGACCACTTTGTCCCTAGGTACGTAATATAATAATTAAGCTGTTATTTCTAATAACTCAGTTCATGCAGTGCAGCGGTGCTGGTTAATATAAATTATTATAGTGACCTCATTATTTCTTTGACCAATAAGACATTTTTCCCCAGAAGATATGCATTATAATTTTGAGTAGCACTGGTTTTTTGTCTTTGGGCATGTCTTCAGAGGTACAAGTTAATGTCGAAAAATCCAAAGATTGGATGGAATTTTAGCTATTGCATGCTGATCCTGGCTAGAGTATTCTTCACATATTTCCACTTAAATATCTATCTCATAATAATTTTTATAACAAAGGCAAAGATTAGGAAGAGAAGAGATACAAATGTAAAATGAAATAAGTGATATAATGGAGAGAGATAAAAAGTAAAAAAAAAAATGTTGTCAAAATGTTTTTTGTGGGAAGAGTATTATTCTTGTTATTTACAAAAAAAAAAAAAGGAATATTATTCTTGTTCATAGAGTAATTTCATTTTTCAATATTCCTTTCTCAGTTGTGAACTTAGAAACGTGTTTTGGGAGGTAAATAAAAAAAGGATCAATGATCTTAGCCTTTTGCTAATTTATTCGTGGGCGAAAGAGCGGAGAAGGAAGAGGGGTTATCTCCATGACCAACAGCATTATTGACACTGTGCATGAATTCATATTCCTGATGATGAGTGTTTTTTCTGAGGTACACGTTTCATCATGCTTCAGTTGCCAAGTGGCCTTTCTGCTTCTTCGCCAGTTAGGCGTACACCTTATTGAACACGTATATATGCATGCGTGATGCATTCTGTTACTCTTGTAATGCTCATAATAATACATATAGTAGACATGCTGAAATATCTTTTGCACGGTTCAACATCTGATATATAGTTTTGCGGCATTTTGGATGGTCATTATGTCATCGCAGCTATGGCAATTGGAGACGCTTCTTTTACAAAAGGACACGTACCTCAACTACAGCCAAGCTCTAAGCTACACAAGCCAAGCTTTGAGCCAGAACCTACAGGGGCTGAGGAAAAAAAGTACTATTCGTAGAATGAGCCGCAGATTGGTGTACTATTTGCAAGAGAATTGGAAGAGACTTTGGGTTTTGACACTGTGGGTTTGCATAATGATTGGGCTGTTCACGTGGAAGTTTATTCAGTACAAGCGGAAAGATTCATTTCAGATCATGGGTTACTGTCTTCTCGCGGCTAAAGGTGCGGCTGAGACTCTAAAGTTCAACATGGCACTTATACTCTTGCCCGTGTGCAGAAACACCATAACTTGGCTCAGGTCGACCAAGCTGGGCTATGCTGTACCTTTTGATGACAACATCAACTTTCATAAGGTACGCGCTAACGACACCAGGGAACTTAAGCATTGACTATTTATTTACAGAATAGCCAGCGCCACCAGTAAGGCAGTAACTGTATTACGAATTCATTTTTTGGTCCTCTACATCGTGATATCATATTTGTTCTTTTTTTATAAATAAAATACTTAAGTTACACCAAAGAGTTATTCGATCTTTATTATCATCCTTCATTTTCAAAAGATAAATAATAGAAATAATGAATAACTCTAAAAAAATATTCTTGAAATAATTTGACCATTCCTAATATTTTTATCTATAATATGAATTTTATTTCAATTTTATTTATTTATTTTAATCTCCTTATAAAATTATTCTTATAACTGAACATGTTAAAAAAAATAAAATAAAACTAATTTCAAAAATAATATATCAAGGAAAACATATATTTAAATCACAAAAAATGAATTTTATTTAGAAATATAAAATTTGTCAAATCAGTTGAAATCTCCAACTTTGTATGGTATTACATTTCTATTTGGAATGATACTATATAGATACTTTTATATATTAATTACTTTATTAATATTTATTATTTTTTTTCTCTATTATGTCGACCAAACTTTTCCCTTCTATTCCATTATCACAGTAGGTAGATTTCATAATCATTTATAAATTAGTAATGTAATTATATTAACCTTATATACCAAATCTTATATTGTTTGATGAATGTGTGAATGAAATTATCATAAAAATGTAATGATGATATTATAGAACTATATAATAAACATGAAGTGCAAAAGAAAAAATGAAAAAACTTTTCTGCCACAAATAAGAAAGATTACAGAAACATAATAAATTTATGTACACTAATAGTGAGATATATGATTTCCAGTTTTACTTATTGATTCTTACAGACAATTGCTGGGGCCATCGTTATTGGTATTATACTTCATGCCGGGGATCACCTTGCTTGTGATTTTCCAAGACTTGTAAGTACGTCTGAAGAAAGTTATGAAAAGTATTTGAAAGGAGTATTTGGTGATCGTAAACCCAGTTATGTAGACCTAGTTAAAGGCGTCGAGGGTGTGACTGGAGTTTTGATGGTGGTTCTTATGATAATAGCATTTACACTTGCTACCAAATGGTTCCGGAGAAATCTCATTAAGCTGCCTAAACCATTTAGTAGGCTTACTGGCTTCAATGCCTTCTGGTATTCACACCATTTGTTCGTCATTGTCTATGTCCTCCTCATCATCCACGGAGTAAAGCTTTACCTCGTGCATAAATGGTACCTCAAAACGGTATAATTTTTAGTAGCATATTTCAATTATTTAGGATATCTATCAAATGCTTTGTTTACCTGTGATGATTAGTTACTTACGCATGCATTGGTTTCCGTTTTCAGACATGGATGTATGTTGTGGTTCCAGTTTTACTTTATGCGTCAGAGAGAATACTCAGATTATTTCGTTCTGGTTTGTATACAGTCCGACTTGGAAAGGTGAGCAGATTAAGTGAACCGATCAGAGTTAGGCTCTAAATTAGTTTTCAACTTAAAATATCCTTGTATTACTTGTTTTGACTACTCTTAAGTAAAATTGGCCCGGGATATTGTGAGCATTCAGATCCAGACATAAGAATCATAAAAAGTAAACTAAAAACTGCGAGGACTGTTTCAAAAACCTCAAAAGCGACACTTGATTCAATCACTTCTTATAAATTGTAGTCATTTAATTTGAACAGTATGTTAACATCTTTTTTAAATATGGAAAATATTTAGGTTGCCATATATCCTGGAAATGTTCTCACATTGCAAATGTCTAAGCCTCCTCAATTTCGCTACAAGAGCGGACAATACATGTTTGTGCAGTGTCCTGCCGTTTCTCCGTTCGAGTGGTAAGTTGCATTTTAACATAAATATGTTGCATGTTGCGGTGTTACAATTTACATTATGCTTGATTCACTGTTTGGAAGTTTTTAGTATGGATTTAATTGAAAGAAATATGAAAAAACGATATGAAATTGGGAAAAATTAACCACCCTCTGCATTTTTGAGTATCCATAAAACAAAGATAGAAAGTTTAGTACCCCTCATGCTCAGGCATATTGAACAAGAAAAGAAGGGGAAAGTGAAGTGTTATCGCATCTTATGAACAATTAGGAGTCTCGATTTGTTTCAGAGTGAAACTTGTGTCATCTTTGCTCAATTAGTATCGGCATCTAACAGTAACATGGGCCAATATATACGTAACAGGCATCCGTTCTCTATTACCTCAGCCCCTGGCGATGACTACCTGAGTGTTCACATTCGGCAACTGGGTGATTGGACACAGGAACTTAAAAGGGTGTTCTCTGAGGCCTGTGAGCCTCCTGTGTCAGGGAAGAGTGGGCTTCTCAGGGCTGATGAAACAACTAAGAAAAGGTACATCTTGCGCTTGCCATATCATTTTAGCCTTCTAATTTTTGGTCCTTGGGGAGTAGGGACGAATAGTTTATACTGAATTCCCCGCTTACTTATTGTTAACCATTGATAACAGTTTGCCGAAGTTAAAGATAGATGGACCTTACGGTGCGCCAGCACAAGATTATAAAAAATATGATGTTTTGTTACTTGTCGGTCTCGGGATAGGAGCAACACCTTTCATCAGCATTCTAAAAGATCTTCTCATCAACATCATCAAAATGGAGGAAATGGCGGTGAGTTCCAGCACAGCGTAATAGTAATTGATGAACATGCGTATAACAAAGTCATATTCATGTTAATATGTTATATGTTGCTTAATTATAATGTTGAATTGTTATGCTGATCATTATTTGAACATCTGTATGTATGTAAATTTAGTGCGACAAAATATAATAATCAGGGTTACTTCTATTCAGGATTCAATCTCTGATATAAGTAGAGGTTCAGACCATAGTGTTGGGAGTACTACTGATTCACCATCAATTAGTAAAATTGCGCCAAAACGGAAGAAAACACTGAAGACTACCAACGCATATTTCTACTGGGTTACCAGAGAGCAAGGCTCTTTTGATTGGTTCAAAGGAGTCATGAATGAAGTGGCAGAGCTTGATCAAAGGGTAATTATTTATTGCAGAAGATTTGTTTATCTTATTGATAATTCCTCCTGAAGGATATTTAGTATTCCTTTTCCCTGCTGCAAGATGAATAAGAATTATTTGCAATGGCTAATGTTGAACATCAAATTATGGACTTCAGGGTGTCATTGAGATGCACAACTACTTGACTAGCGTATACGAAGAAGGGGATGCCAGATCCGCTCTCATCACCATGGTGCAAGCACTCAACCATGCCAAAAATGGAGTTGACATTGTTTCTGGCACTAGAGTAAGCATTCACGTTTTGTTATTTTTATGTATCATACACTATGGTTTGCACCATTTTAATGCCTAAGTCGGGAGTGAGAAAATTTAAAACCTCGCTTGCTTCTTTGAATTTCTACTACCAGGTGCGAACTCATTTTGCTAGGCCTAACTGGAAGAAGGTTTTCTCTAAAATGTGCTCCAAGCACTGTAATGGACGAATAGGTCAGTTGATCTCCATCAAGCATATTGTGGTAGTCATTAGAACTTTTTTTCTTTTCTTTTTTTTTTTCTTTTGATAATGTCATTATTTGAACATCTCAGGTAAATCTTTGACACTGTATGCAATTTTATATCTCTCACACTTTTTTATATTCTTTTATAATACGTATCTCAAAAATATTCTTTCATTCTTTTTTTCTTTCTTTCCCATTTACTGACATTATGGTTATCATGATTCGGCTCAGGGGTATTTTATTGTGGTGCACCAGTTTTGGCCAAAGAACTTAGCAAGCTCTGCTTCGAGTTCAATGAAAAGGGTCCAACAAAATTTGAGTTCCACAAGGAGCATTTCTAAGGAATTTGGACGCAGCTAGCACTCCCAACTGTATTTAAAGTTAACAAGGTCACGCCACAACTTAAGCACATAATTTTAGCAACTTTTGGCGTGGCCAGATTTTACGATTATATTCAGCAACTAAAACATTTTTGTATAGATGTAAAGCATAGTACATACAGCCAGCAAGATTGCTTGGCATTTCAGTATACATACGGCCACATAACTAAAGAGATAAGCACAGTGGTACCGTCTACCACCTAGAGTGCGATACAGCTACGTTGGAGGTGTTGACCTGATTGTGGAGCCACGTCCATTATTGGCGTTTGGCAGATAGATCCACAGTGAATTAGACACGGACAATTTTGAAAAAGATAATAGGAGGTAAGGTAAGGGGACTAAGAATGGGATTGGATTGGGATGCCTTTTTAAGAGTAACTTTCTCATGTTCCTTCGAGGGGGATTCCAGGAATTCCAGAAAACTCAGAGTAAAGCAAATGACTCGTCTCTGCTTCTGCTTGGATCCTAAGGGGGAGAGGGGGGTTATATATATATATATATATATATATATATATATATATATATATATATATATATAAATGAGACTGGGATAGTGTTTTCCTTTTTCAAAGGGACCAATAGTTTTAACCTGTATTTATTTATTTGATCATATACATTTGGGAAACTGGTAATGAACACGAATTAAACTATTGAGCCGATGAATTTTTAATGTGCTCATCTGGTCAATCCTAACGTTAAAGCTATCTGCGCATAGTTATTATATTAAGAACAACATCAAAAGAATATTAATAATTTGGTTCCATTCTGAATTTAAAATCTCATTAATGCCTGTAAATTGTTCAGTAAGGTTCCATTTGGGTATAATTTTTTCCTTTTATTTTTTAGGAAAAGACTTTGAACATGAGTTAAACACGTCCTCAGTGAATGCGATCTGAATCCACGTTTGAAAAGGATGTGCATGAAATAAAGTCCAAATGCATAATGGAGAAGGGGTTTGGTCATTGTCAACTGAAATGAAATTGTAAAGAACATACATATGTTGGTGATTATTATTTATTTAAATTTTACATTACACTTTATGCGCCATTAAAAATATACTAAATTGATGAAAATAAATAATTATAGTATATGGAGATTGAAAATAAAAATAAAAAAGAGAAAAAGAATTATACATGATAATGTAAAAAAATTTAGATAATTATTCAATTACAACATAACATATTATGTAAGATAAATTTTTTTAATTTTAAAATAATTAACCTAAAATAATTCAAATAATAATTTATGATTAAACGATAATTATTTTAACATTGAACTGAATAAAAATTCATTATAAATCCCGTTAAGTTCAACCATAGTTCGCGTAAATATTCGGTTCCATGTGCATATACTTGGAAGTTGAAAGAGAGAAGATGATAACTATAATAGGTGATATGTAATAAGAAAAGAAGAAAAACAAAACATATGAATGGGTATAAAAATTGTGGTGCGAGAATTTGCAAAACTTGAGTATTATTTCTTAAGATGTTTGGTATTTCTCTCTCATATCATTAGAAGAATAGAAGTTGACTTAAGTAATAGATGACAACCTTTAATGTGTGAATTATCTATATGAAATTTTAATTTTAATCAGAAGACACTATTTCAAGCACTAAAAATACTGTAGTTTAATTTTATCTTAAAAATAATTAATACACAGTATTTGACCTCGAGAGAAAATATAATTAACTTATGAAGAAAAGCATATATTTTTTTCTTCCATGAAAAAGTTAACTCTAGAGAAAAAGGAGGAATAAATGAGCTATTTAAAGAAAATATTTAGTATATTTAGGTATTTTCACTTTTTCAGAAAGAAAAAAAAACTTAACACATACTCCCTTTGAACTCAAATTATTTATGTTTTAGCTTTTCCCCCCCTAAAAGTATTGATGTTTTATAGATTTCAAGTCTCATTCTTTACAAAAAGAAAAATAAAGATTTCAAGTTTCATTTATTATTTTTCCTTAACCCCTAGATGATTATGATATGATCTACCATTTGTTTATTTATTTTTTTGGTGCGCTCTACTATTTGTCTATTTCAATTTTCACAGTTACTTTCATGGTAGAAATTTATTTTGACAACACTCATCATAGATATTAAATGAGGGTAATTTAGATTTTTTTACTGCAAGGTATTTTATATTATATATGTAGTTTGTGAGTGGTACTATTATTCCTATTATTAAATATTAAAATATTTCTTAAGTTGTGTATATTATTCTTAAACATCAATAATTTTGGTGCAGAGGGATTATTTATAAAGATATAATTAGTTGTTATTTTTAACTCTCTCATTTTCTATCGATAATACTCAAATTAAAAGTAATATTTGTCTCTTTCATATGACTTAATTCATAATGTCTCATGCATTAAAAAAATTTAGACTAAAATATTCTTAATTAATATTATTGACAAACAAATAAAAGAAAAAGAGAAGTATCAATAACAAGGTAGTTTTGAGAAATATAAATATAAATTAAGATAAATTTATGGTTATCAATTAAATTAATTAATTTTTTAATTGTAAATTAAGTAAGTAAATAAAAACAGAGGGAGTAATTTGCATGCTTGAGAAATTTTTACAATAAAAAAATCAAACACATTAATAATGTTCAAATAATATATTGTTGGGAATATTTTTATTATTATTATATCATACTGATACAGTGGAGCAATTGAGAGCGGAAGGTGCGGCACATCAAGAGGATTAAGAACATGAATACATTTATGACAGTAAACGGAGAACTGAAAGCAGCCCTATTTATGGGTGTAGTGTAAAATGCCAGCCCAATGGACTAAAATGGTAGTTATTTTTCTTAGTTCAGCATTGCCATCTTTTTCTGAATTGGGAAAAAAGAAATTAACAGAAACAAGCAAATGAAAATTGGTCTATGAAAAACGATTTATCATGTCTCTTTGACTGATTCACCTAATAAGGGAAATCAGATGAATATAATGGCGAGGAAAGTATTATGGGAATAGCCAACATTAGAATCCTGTGGGTTAAAAAATTATATTCCAAATGCCAAAGCTAAGTCTTCATGACCGAATCAAACATATTTTAAGTGTGATTCACAATCGGCAAAAATCGATAAGGTAGTGGCACGAAACTTGGCCTAATGTTATAATTTGCTGATCCGAAATTTTGCATGAGTGCATTTCATATTCATTTCTAATGAAGCCGGATGTGTCTTTTTCCGCACGGCTATTTCTAGAATCCTTCAAAGTCACTTCTCTTAACTCATCATCTCCATTTTTAATTGATAATAATAACTCAAATAAAGTTTAATCATTCCCTCTCCTTTAATTTAAGCAAGTCCCTATTTAGTCAACGGTCAAGCCGTGCAAATACTGGAAACGCGTACAGGAAAAACCATGGACTGACTCCATCATTCCTTAATGCTCAATTGCTAAAGGTAAGAAAAAAAATTATAAATATAATGTAATTTATAACTTGATAGAAAAAAAAGGTATTTAATTAAAATGAAAGATAATTTATGTATCATTATTATTATTATTTTTGCTAAACATGAATACCTCGTATGAGAGTTAAAAGATTGTTTTTTTTTTAAATATTAATATTTACTTTAAGAGATCAACAATTTCTATTAACCATAGAAATTAAAATCATGTATTTTTTAAAAATAGATTATTTATCAATTATATGATAATATATTAATGCTCAAGACGATTATAATAGTTAAGAATAAAATGTATCAGTCAATCATGTTACGTTAAGACAGAGTTATCGCTATCAACGTAGAATCAACCATCTGGAAACGTTACATAATGGAAATTGATCCAAGTAGTCACCACCCAATGACCAATAAATCATAATGTATAGTGGTTTACTGAATTAAAATTTCCACAACCACCACAAAAATCAGGTATGGCTCAGAGCCCTGATCAGCAAATGAAGCCCTTAGCTCCGTTCATATCATCAACCCAGTTCAGCAGACAAGAAGATCAGTTTCAAGACAGAACATCCGAACAGAAAATCATTTGCATAACAAAGTTCGTGCGGTGCTGCGGTTGTTTCACTGCCCTTGTTGTGATACTCGTGGTCATACTAATAGTCTTGGGCTTCACCGTTTATAATGTCAAAGAACCCGAGGTGAGGATGAATTCGGTTACCCTTCTCAGTGGAACTTTTGCAAACGGTGGTGCCACTAACAACGTTACACTTGTTGCTGATATCTTTGTGAAGAACACAAACGCTTTTACCCTGAGGTTTGGAAGCACCAGCTCCATTGTTTATTATGATGGTGTGAGAATAGGTGAGGGTACTTCTCCACCGGGTAAGGCCAAGGCAAGAAGGACCATAAGGGTAAACTCGACCTTGGAGATTATGGCAAAGAAGCTTTTGGAAATCCCAACTTTGAATATTGACCTCAGGGATCAGTCTTTGAATATCAGCAGCTATACAAGGATAGATGGTAAGGTGAAAATACTCAACATGTTTCCGAGGAAGGTTGTGGTTGAGATGAATTGTACCATTGGATACAACATCACCACTCGGTCGGTCACAAATGGTGACAATTGTCTTGGAATCGTTGATATTTAGGTTGCAATTAATATTATTTTTGTGAAACCTGTTACTGTTAGGATTGTACTACTAGTTTTGTGCCATCTAGCGAAAAAGAGCAGGTCTTGTAGCTTGTTTGTTTCTCCTCAGAGATGTTTCATCGTACACTTGAATTGTATCTGATTATAGATGGTTTGAATTTTCGTTAACAACATCCTTAACCGTTTGGTAAATGTTGTTAACTATTACTCCTAGTCTTTTTTCTATTACGAGAATTTTATCTTGATTACAGTATTTTTAAAGATTTCTCCTTCCAGATTGTTTGACTAATTTCCTCATGATTAAGATGTCTATATAATTAAAGTGTATTTTTAATTTGATTTTATTATAAAAAAAACTTACATCAATTTCCATGCCTAACACAAGCTACAAGGAGCCCATTACATATCTTTCTAAAAGAAGAAAAAAGCAGCCCATTACATATGTTTTTTTGACAGCCACACTAGTACTATCAACGAGCAGCAGGTTGTTCCTTCCACTCTATATACAAGAATGCAATACTTCTCTAGCCAATTAACTGATTTCGTCGCATAATAGCTATGATATGTTTCACAATTATTACGTTATTATTTTGCAAATATATCCAATTAAGTCTTCTCTCCTTTTTTTTACCATAAAATATAGTGAAAATAATGTGAAAAAATGTTACATATCATTAACAAATTCAAATTTAGTCACTCAGGACTAAATTGTGTATTTATCATTTTTTTTATTAATGTGTTAAATGAAACAATTGATTTGTGTCATTGTGTGAGATATATATATATATAAATAGCGAATATGATATGGACTAATGATATGTTGGAGCAAGACACTAATGTTGATACGTGTCCCGCTGCTCCGCTAGTAGTAAAATTCAATAGCATGAAAATGAGATAGGTACGTCATGCATGTGCATTCAAATATTCCTCTCTATAAAGTATTTGAGTATTTTTTAAGAAAAAAAGCTATATCGATCCTTTTACAACTGAGTAATTAACAAGTGTTACAGGGCACCTTTTTGGTACAATGGAAAGGATAAAGACGGAGAAACAGAAATGAAATTTATTAATAAAGAGATGAACTTGTTATTTCAGTGTATCAAGTCCCGCAAGGGAATCTGCAGAAACATTAATAGCCTCGCCAGGGATAAGATTAATTGACCATGAGAAGACATCCACTGTTAGTGAAGTTATTAATTTGATTATCTTGGTTAGTCAAATAAGGTATTATTATTGACGTACTGATTTTTTAACTAAATACAAAAAATAACACAGATTGTTATTAAATTTCAAAATATTATTAAAAAAGGTTATTTTATTTTTAATTAAAATATTAAATAATGAAATAAATTTTATTGAAAAGGTTGTTTCAAATTTAATTTTTAGTGACATAAAAACACTATTACATCAATAATAACATTTAATTTCTGTCACTACTCGCTACAGTATAGAAAAATATAAATGAAAATGCACCTTTACAAAATAAAAATTATTTAACACAAATGAATAAGTTATAGTTAACATAAATAATATTAAAAAGTATGAGTTGTTATTTTTTTAATTTTATAATACTATATTACTTATTTATTAGTATATATAATGTCTTTTTTATAGATAAGTTAATTAGTGTCCTATTCATCTAGTGTGTGGTGTTAAATCAGGTAGTAGGTTTAAATCTCACATTGAACAAATTTTCAATTCTGTTTTTGAGTATCTTGTTAGTGCTACATCATCTCTATCTCTTTTCCGATTTTTTTTTTTTTTAGTGAAAAGCCACTCCTTTCAGATCTAATTATTGGTGAATTTTTTTAAACTTAATAAAAATAACTTTAAAATAAAGCAGTTTTTATATACATGTTTTTTAAGAAATAAATAAGAGTTGCTTGTTAGTATAAGTAAAAAAAAAACTATTTTTTAGGCAGAAGAAATTTAGACAGATACATTAAAAAATAAAAAAAATATCTATTTTATTAAAATAAGTATTTATTTCAACAAATTGATCCTATACGTGACAAAAAAAAGATTAAAATATAAATAAATTTGAATTATTTTGATCCTAATTATTTATAATTTTATACTATCACAAAAATGCCTATCAATCAGGTGTGGTTCTAGATCCAATGAACACTCTGAGGGAAAATGTATTTTTTTAATATAATTAATAGAATTAATAATATTAACCGACTTCCTCGACTAAAGCAAAATTAATTAATTATACTTATATTTAAGTCCAGATGAATATGTCAACAAAATTGTTGTTTAAACAAAATCCGATCACCTACTCATCAGTTATTAATTTTATAAGTTGGAGAACTTTTTTTTGAAAGCAAAGTTGAGAATTATTAATAGGAAAATGTTTTTTAATATGAATCTAAATTCGTGAAAATTTTATGAAACATGTGATTGGTTAAAAATGTTAAGTTGGAATAGTTAAATATATAAAATATTTTTTTATAGCAACCCACCGTTTATGACTTTATGGTTATAAACTTCCCACTCTTTCATACTCAATTTTGTAATGATTTTTTCACACTAAACAGCATTACTCTTATTAATAAGACTCAGATTTAGCAAAAGTAGTGTCACATCGAAGCCAAAAAAACACCCATGGTCAGAATACACAAAGGCAAAGCTTTATTCCTTGTTTGGTAGGGTAAACAGAAATGAAATAAAAATAAATTAACATAAAAATCATTTTAAATTAAAATAGAGTATAAAAATAAGTTTAACATCGTTAATTTTACTTATTTTTGTTCTCTTTCTTTTCTTGCAAATGGAGGATCAAACTCAAAAGAAACCAAACTTGAACTCCCATTGAAAAACTCCGTATCAAAAACACCAACAACCTAAAAGATGCATTAAAACTAAAAATACATCACAGTTACGATCTTAAAATTGCTGACAGTATCCTTTGCTCGTTCAATTCCTTAGATGGCTCCAATCAAACAAATCCTCATGCTTCGAAACTGAAATATGCGTCGAAAACGCCAAAGTTATATCATTAACTTCACCAATATATATTCTCTAATTTCTTTCTCTCTGCACCATATTCTTCCGTTGATTCCTTTTCTGTTAAAAAATTTTTGGGCCTCTCGACTCTGACTATTACTCATAACAGCTCCAGACATAAATTACCTTCCATCTGCTTGTTCCTTTTCTCCTACGAATACCAGAATCCACTTCCTTAAATTTACACAATCCGAAAACTCCATCACAACTACCTGATCCCAATACATTCATTCGGATTTAAAATCCAATTTGTCAGAGAATAAATGTTAGAACTTGATTTGAACATTGAGACAAGAAGGACTAAAATAATTCATTTGATAAACTACAGACAATTAAGCCAAAACTAAATAACATAACCTCTTACCACCTGTAGGGTCCGTTTGGTCGGGAAGAAAATAGAAGGAAAGAAATTGGAAGGAAAGAAAACACGATTAACGAAATATTTTCTTCTGTTTGTTTGGAGAGAAAATGGAAAGAAAAGTTATTTTTTAGTTACAAAAATTTAAATTTTTCCTTCCTTTCATTTTCCTTCCAATTCAAATTTTAAAATTTTCCTTCCATTTTCCTTCCTTCCATTTTTTTCCTTCCTAACCAAACATAGGGGTAATTACTACCGTTAAATTGAAAGTAGTAGAGTGGATAATGGAAACACTATTTAATGCATATTTAAATTTCAGGTAAAAAAGTACTTTTAAGTTTTGAAGTAAAAGTAATTTTAATAAAGGATCTAGATTCTTGTTTATTGTTTCTTTTTTTATTGGTTTGATTTATATTGAAATCTGTGTCCAACATTTTTAATTTTAATCAAAACTTACATTTATTCAAAACAGACACAGCTTCGCCCATTCCGATACCTGAAAGGCATCAGACACGTTGGAATCCGTCAAACCCATGCACGCTCAAGTGAAAGAGATAAGCAAGCCACTTCTCTTAAGTTACTTGTTCCTTTTTTCTCATTTTTGGTGTTGCAAATCAAATACTCACTTGTGTCTTAGTCAAAAACACCTTTCCTTCCCTTCACCCAAAAGAAGATCTCACTTTCACTGCTCATGTCCCCATCTTTCCCACTTCTCTAACCGCATTTTCCGTCGTCTCGACTAACTATGATACTACAAATTATTAAATGCCCCTAACTTTATCAAATCTACACCAATGATTATTAATTGGAGCACATATTTTTGTTTGTTCTTGTTTTTCTTTAATCGACAAGCACTGAGCCAGGTTCCCGAGGAGAACATGATCAGAAAACCGATTATTTGGACAAGAATATAGAATTGGCAAAACCTAATTTTTCACTTCTATTGCCCTGTTGGTTCAAAAGTGGTGTCATGTGGTACAATACTACACATAAAAAAGATCCGATTCTTCTTTCTTTCACTCTCTCAGAAAGAAGAGCTTTACAATATACATACATAAATACACATAAAATTACTAAGGAAAAACGAGCCACCCTAGCTAAAACAACTATTGTCATTTTCACTTGTTTTTTTTTTTCCTCCTTCCTCCCAAAAGCACCATCCCAGTGGGTCTGACGTAGTAACATTTTCCTTCAGTGCTCAAGACAATGAAAATTGATTATATTATATCTCAAAGGCACTTGTCATTCTTAGAATTTTCAGATAGTTCAGGAGATATGTCGCTCACTGATCGTGGCAGCTGAGAAGTCTCGCATTCTGTATATATCAACCAACAACGAGTGAATAATAAATACTAATGTGAAGTAAAACTCTCCAACAACCAAGCTTTAAAGTAGGCCACTAAAAACATTCAAATTAATAATAATAATCACAAAATATAGATACAGTTCCTTATTATTAAGTTCATTACCTTACCTATCGTTGTTCTCCAAATAAAATGAAAATTTCATTACAAGACAATCTCTATCTTTCTTGGAAACTCTAATTTTAACGAAAAAAATATTAATTAAAAACATCTAAATTTGTATTGTAATTAGAATGAATTATTATTATTATCCTACACCTAATAACTTTTCTTTTATCTCACTTCCAATTTTTATTTATTTATTTGGATCAACTAGAGTATCCATAGTCGAGAGTGAGAATGAAAGAATAAGGATTAATTTCTTAAAATACTAAAATTTATTTAAAACACTGACTTGTTTACTGAATAATTATAGAAATTAAACTTCTAAACATATATTTAAGGACAAGTTTTTTTTTTTTTTCAATCACCCAACAACATATTGATTCTATCTCTCTTTAAAGAAAAATCATCACATTTATTATTTTTCCCCTCATTTTCTTGTTCTTCTTCTCCCATTAATTCTTGGAGTGTAATTTTAATATTTTCCAACAATAATAATAATAATAAATGGTCCCCACAAAGGGAAAAACAGAATAGTGTAGTAATAGTAAATTACCAGTAGAAGCATTGAAGGAGTTTTTGCAGTGTAAAATAGCACCCTGAATCCAATCATGTTGCTGCAACAGTGAATCATCACGCCGTTTCGAAGACACCGACGGCGGTGCCGGAGCAGCCACCGCCGCCGAACGGCCCTTTCCTAAATGCTTGCGTAGAGCCGCAGGCAGAGCAACATTCCCCTGCTTCGGACCCTTCACGTTGGCACTTTCAGAATCTTCTGATACCGTTGGAATCTTCTCCGCCACCGTAGAAGCTTCAGCTGACTCCGGAGAACTCACGTCCACCTTCTCGGACCTTCTAGAAACCCTCACGTACAGAGGCTTCACCATTTTCAAATACTTTCGCATTAAGCGTTTCTCCTCGGAAGCAGAAGAAAGTGTCTCTGTCTCTGTCTCTGTTTGTGATGATTGTGATTCGTCTATGTTGAGATTCTGAGAGGCTTTGGGTCTGGAGCTGTTATCTCTGGAGAAGAAGGAGACAATGGGAATCTCTTGGGCCTTGAATTTGACAGTGAAAAGTTTATTTTTCTTGAGGTTTGGAGCGGCAGCGGCAGGGGCAGGGGCGTTGGGGTCTTTGTGGTCGGGTGCAGCGTTGGGCTTGAGCTTCTTGAGGCTCAACATGAAAATGCGAAACTTGGTGGCAGATTTGAAGAGCGAAGCAGTGAACTGAGGCTTGGAGTTATGAGGTTGGGAGTTGAGAATTCCTTTGAAGATGAAATCATTGGTTGAAGTTGAAGGAGAAAGCGTTAAGTTGAAGTCTTTCTCTGAGGCTGAGTCACTGTTGTTATTATCATCTTCGTTTTGATTTTCATTAGTGTGGTCGTCTTCGGAATCGGGCAGGGCCAGCTCTAAGTCGAAGAAAGGACCGTCGGCGTCGGAGTCGGCGTGGATGTCAGGAGTGGGCAGTGTGGCACTGGCACCAGCTTTCCAGTATTTGAGCAAGCTAAAGCCTTCCATGGTTGGGAGAGCCAGAATACAATACAACACACAAACTTTAAAAAGAGAAATGGTGTTGCAGTGACAGACAGAGGAGTTTATATGATATGCTTAACGTTAACGGAGAGAAGGAGAATTTGTTGGCTATCCCTTTATTTTGTCGATTGCGCAGGTGACTCATGTGTCACAAGTCAGATTAACATAGTAGGGGGCTAATTTTTAAAAATAATACAAATTAAATATTTAATTAGCAAAAGGGGGTAATTTTTTGAAAATTTAGCAAAATGGGGTAGCCAAAAATGCCCATTTGGGGCGTGTTTAAACACGCCCAAATGGGGCGTGTTTGTGCTGGTGGCGACACGTGGCAGGCAAAAAAGGGGCTTAGGGTTTTCGCGGTGTTTTCGTAAATTACGGAAGGTCATAACTTTTGACCGGGACGTCCGATTGAGACGAAACCGGTGGCCACGCGCTCGAAATTAAAAGAGACTTGGCCAAAAAATTTTCCCAAAAGAGGCCTCTAAGTGCCTCAAATTTGCGTTTTAATCTTCGGAGCCCTAAAAAAAATTTTTTTTCTGATATTTTATCTATTCAATCAGTGAATTGAAAGCTATTCTTTGTTTATCTAATTACTTCTCTTAATTTCGAGCGTTCTGACATAAAATACGTCATCATCGGACATTGCTATGAAAAATTACGACTGTTCAAAGTTATATGCATCGTCAAATCTACATTATATGAATGTTGAACAAGTGTAACAAGTGCTTTGCTGCATTAGTTTCACAAGTTATATGCATCGTCGATATTATAGTCTAATTTTGTTCAATTTTTTAAATTATTTTTGAGACCACGTTTTCACTTTTTAGGGTTTACATTTTAGGGTTGCAGATTTTGGGTTTTGGGTATCGGATTTAGGGTTTCATATTTAGGGTTTATGGTTTAGGGCTTAGGGCTTAGGGTTGATGATTTAGGGTGTAGGGCTTATTGTTTAGGATTTAGGGTTTACTCTTTAGGGTTTACTCTTTATTCTTTAGGGTTTATCCTAAATCCTAAACCCTAATCCTAAACCCTAAAACGTCGAACATCGCAGAGGAAGCAACGATATGCGTTTGTGGTATGTTTTCTACTCTAAGTTGGGATTTGGGATTTTGCAATTATTTTGCAATGATTTTGTTGATTTTGATCTTCATTTTGCTTCTTTCCCCAGTTTCCCTAGTGTTCTGATTCATTCTTCTTCTTCACCTTCTTCATCATCTCATGCTCATAATCCTCAGAGTAATCCTTTAATCCCCGCAAACTGCTCTCTAGAACTTGTGAAACTAATGCAGCAAAGCACTTGTTACACTTGTTCAACATTCATATAATGTAGATTTGACGATGCATATAACTTTGAACAGTCGTAATTTTTCGTAGCAATGTCCGATGATGAGGTATTTTATGTCAGAACGCTCGAAATTAAGAGAAGTAATTAGATAAACAAAGAATAGCTTTCAATTCACTGATTGAATAGATAAAATATCAGAAGAAAAAAAAATTTTTAGGGCTCCGAAGATTAAAACGCAAATTTGAGGCACTTAGAGGCCTCTTTTGGAAAAATTTTTTGGCCAAGTCCCTTTTAGGAACTTGCCCAGGCCTTCTCCTCTCAATTTCGAGCGCGTGGCCACCGGTTTCGTCTCAATCGGACGTCTCGGTCAAAAGTTATGACCTTTCGTAATTTACGAAAACACCGCGAAAACCCTAAGCCCCCTTTTTTGCCTGCCACGTGTCGCCACCAGCACAAACACGCCCCATTTGGGCGTGTTTAAACACGCCCCAAATGGGCGTTTTTGGCTATCCCATTTTGCTAAATTTTTGAAAAATTACCCTCTTTTGCTAATTAAATATTTAATTTGTATTATTTTTAAAAATCAGCCCATAGTAGGAGAATCCTGTGTGATTTTATAAATGTTTTTATTCAATTCCAAATTTTGGAAGTTATTCTCTCCTTAAATTCAAAATGTGACAAAAACTTATTTTTCAAAGTGAATAAAAACTTTTATTATTTCATCTAAAATGAGAGATTCAATACATGGCTATAATCAAATACATCTTGTCGAATGAAACATATGTGTCCTTATTAAGCAATTTGATCCGATTGACTTTCTAAAATAAAGTGTAACCCATAAGTGAATGATTAAAAGGGATAATTTCATTTAATATTTATTAAATGGAAATAAATTTTGAATTAATATTTAAATAAGGATAAATGGTAGAAATTTTTATGATTTCTAGTTATAAAAAAATTAATGACTTTGACTTTTTCATTCAAGTTATAATAAACACCGAACAAATTCAGTTATTTTTTAATTTTTTACATGAAGTTGTAA
>PYAF01005211.1:1060530-1079564 GCA_007407185.1 Glycine tomentella | reverse complement strand
ATATATTAATAAAAAAGTAGTTTTGAAAAGATGTATAAATGTAATATTAATATAAATAAATGAGTTTTCCTTGTATAATATGAGATTTCAATTAACATTTTAAAAAAATGATAAAACATATATAGAAAAGAAAGGTCCATTTATATATATATATATATATATATATATATTATCAATGTAATATTTTTTAAAATTATTAAAAATTATATGTTAATAATTAATGTTGTCTAATTATTTTTTTACTTATTTTTTATTTTATATAAATAATTTTATCTGTATATATATATATATACATATATATACATATTGCATTCTTAATTAGATTCCAATGATAAAGACCAAATTAAGAATATACAATAAATAAAAGGACTAAAAAATATGCTATATATAGAGAGAGATAAAATTAAAAATGCATAAAAAAATATTAATCTAGTTGATAAGAAAGAACCTCATTTCAAAACTAAATGGGTTTGATTCTTATTGTACACTTATTTGACATGAATTGAGTCCTCCTATGAATATCTATAGATATCTTTATAACTCATTCTAGCTCATTCACCAAGTTTGGTGACTATCATTAGCTATTTAAAAAAAAATCAATTCAAAAATTCAAATAAAACATGAATAAATTTATTAATTTAAATATTTAATTAAATAATTTTTATATTAATTATAAAATAAATTATTTGAATTTAATTTTAATAAGAATTCAATTTTGTGATATTTAGTTATAAAGCATGAAGTTTCCTGTTCTGCTGATTTATTATCCATTTTTTCAAGGAAATCAGAACACACTTATTCCCAAAAGTTTTATATCTTGGTTGCATGCACAACTAGTATAAACTTTCCTTTTATAATTTTTAGTTTTTTACTTAACATTCTTATCCATTTTCCTAACAATTGTTTATGATGTTGCATTGCAGCTTCTTCAGATAGCACTCCACTGGACATTGCAGAAAGAACCTTTGCAAATTGCTACCTTTCCTGATGGGTTTGAGGTGTATGTCTATTCTTTCCTTTTATTTACTTATTACATTTCTTATTATCGTAAAATGACAATTTGGTGGGAACTAGCAATAGTATGATCACGAATAAAAATACCTCATGTTAGTTATTAGAAGAAATAAATAATTGCTGGCTTTTATCCAAAACTGCATAATTGCAACATTAACAGCCATGTTTCAATGTGAATTCGATAAACCATTACTATGTCTGATTTGCTTATGATCTTTGGTACTAATTTTATTCTTGTCTCTTGTTCACTGCTTTATAAAATTTGAAGTGCAGTACTTTAAATATAAATAACAAGGACGAAAAGTAACTTCAGTGTAGGTTTTAAAGCAAAAGGTTATATGGTATGGTTTTTCGCAATCCACAGTTTCACTTTGCACATATTAGTGGCTGGATGTGTCTTTAGCCCTGTCATAGTTTTCTTCCTATTATTGCATTTCCTCCTTTTCACTTAAGCCTAAGGCATAATTGTTCTATAGCTGTTTTTTATGATGAATAGGAGCACCATAGTCTTTCCTTTCCTTAAACTGATTTTGATGGCTTGTCTGTCTCATTGTATTGTCTGTTATTCCTGTAAAGCCGGTTTGTAAAGTCAACCAAGTCTTGATTTTAAAAGAATCGTATTGTTAATGGACTCTTGAAATCTTGAAATGTTAATGTTATATCGAAAGGATAATTTTAATGAAATGTGAAACGAAAATATAACTTTCCAATTAAAGGAAGAGAAGTAGAAAAGGCAAAACCAATAACAGGGACTGTCATAACATAGTAAACATACCCTTAATCGCAACCCCCACTGTCCAATTAAAAGTTACATCAATAGCACTACATGCATGTATATTGCAGTCAATAAAATAATGGGAACTTTACTTTATCATCAAGATTGAAGGTCTGTCTCATTAAATCACATCTTATTTCTAGTATACTGTATACATTACGTGTCAAATAAACACCAATACAACGTACATAGTGCTAATAAATAACCCCACTTTCTGCTTTTAGTGATAGACAAAACTGCTAAAACACCATATTATAGGACAGCATACCATAGTTTATAGCTAGTCATATTCGTAGCATATTGGCAAAATACCATAGGTATATAGCGTAGTTCCTAAGCTTAAGGGAATGAATGAAGAAGCATCAAGATATTCTCGGAAAAATTATAGAGATATTGCTTGATAGGTGCCTGGTCAGTGGAAAATGTTCCTCACATTATCATTGAAATATGGTGTAGCCACGAAAATTTTCCCCAGTTTCATTGAAAATGTACTTTGCATCCTCCGTAAAATCACAGGAAATAAGACAACTGCTGCTGCTTCCTTGAACCACCTTCTCCGTACAAATCGTTCCACTGTTTCAACTCACTCATTCCAGCCCCTTCAGCTGCAAAGCTTGCAGCAACCTGCAGAGATGAAGCAGTAATATTTATTTTATTCGAATACAAAAGTGCAAGAAATGTTTTGTTTCTAAATATAGGATTTAAAATCAGCGCTGAGATTGATGTTAACAAAAACTCCATAAAATAATATTTCCTGATTGGTTAGTGAGGGTGTTACCTGATTTTTGGCCTCTTTGAAATCCTGCATATTCAATGGACTAAGGGTAATAACTCTTTCCTGTTTAACTTCCTCTTCTCCATCTATAGCATCTTGAGTATTTCTTAATATGGATTGTCCTCCTTGACTTTCTTGGACATCTTTATTCTGTCCCTTGGCAGCTTTCTGCTTTTTATCCTGCCCCCATAACAAAAAACAAAAAACAGCATGCAGAGCTTAACTTGATGAACACATAATCGGTAGGATTATTATAAGATATTAAAAATAAATAAGAAAAAAGACTATGCACCGAGAATGTAAAATAGTTTTACAGTGTTATCTAATCAGAAATCACTATTAATGATAAGTTTGTTAACTTTTACCAAATTATTTTAAAGATCATATCAATGGTGATTTGTGATTGAATGAAAGTGTAAAATACTCAAAATAAATTATACAGTTACCACTTACCAGACTCTTTAGCCTCTCTTGCTGCATTAGCTCTCTAACAGGCCGATAAGCGGCAGTTGTGCAAAAGTTCTACAATGGACAGGTTGATAATGAATAAATGGGATACTTAAAAGCACAGATAACAAAAAGCACTTGTTACACGATAGTTATGTCCAATGTGAACAATATAAAAGAATAGTAGCAACCTTTAGATCACTTCCAGTATATCCTTCTGTCATAGTTGCAAGTTCCTTAAAATCAAGTTCGTTGTCCACCTTTTCTTTTGCCAAAAAGTCCTCAAAATCTTTTCCCTGTTCTCCACAGATGGTAGTCCTACCATAATTCTGCATTGAAGTTTAAAATAGATTCAAATGATAAAAAACATTACTGAACTTCGAGGTATTCAGATTGTCATACACATGCATGATGCATTATAGATAGCTATGTATGCAATCATTGCCTATCGTATGGCCCTCCCTTAACATAACTTCACAACGAAGAGGAAGCACTAAATACTAGGAACATATACGGAGAAAGTAGAAATGTAGTGGCAAGATGAAGGATGGATTTGAAGTCGAGAACTAGTAGAGGTACCTTCTTTCAAATCGCCTAATAATAGCTTCATCCAAGTCAAATGGCCTATTGGTTGCAGCAAGAACAAGGATCCGCTCCCCTTGCTTTGTCAAAAGTCCATCCCAATGGGTCATAAATTCATTTTTTATTTTCCTCATTGCTTCATGCTCCCCAACTCTGGTCCGTTGCCCAAGCATGCTATCAACCTCGTCCACGAATATTATTGTTGGGGAGACCTTGGCTGCAAGTGTGAATAAAGCACGAACATTCTTCTCGTCTTCACCAAACCATTTAGACGTGATGGTAGACATGGACACATTGATGAAACTTGCTCCAGCCTCCTTCGCAATGGCCTTTGCCAGCATAGTCTTCCCAGTGCCAGGAGGTCCAAACAGCAATATTCCTCTACAAGGCTTTAGAAGGCCTCCAGTGAAAAGGTCTGGCCTTCGAAGAGGAAGCATTACTAGTTCTTGAAGGGATTCTTTGGTGTCATCTAAGGCACCGATATCAGAGAATGTGATATCAATCTCATTTGCTGGTATTACCTCAGGCCTTATTCGCTTCTCAAACTCATTATCAAGAGGAACTTCCTGAAAGTGAATAATGTAAGTGTAAATGTTTGACATGAAATTTACAGAATAGGAAAAAAGTGATAGTAAGCAAAATTCAAAGGGGTGTTTCAACACCCTAAGATATGAAGTATTCACCAATACATAGCACACCATTAAGCTTAGAGATGAGGCAATAGAGGGAGATGGCTATTTCTAAATAGGCCTCTTACATGTACTCTTGTAATATTGTTACAAAAGAAATTTTGATAATGGCTTACAGCGGCTTTGGGTGCAGGAACTAATTTTTCATCATCTGCCTTTGCCACTGAAGTTGATATTTCTGCTTCAGTCTTTTTTACAGGAGCAGCATTTTCAGACTTCACTTCTGGTTTCATGGCAGTTCCTTCCTCTCTTTGCTGCTTTATGTCCACGCCAAAAGAAAGAGAGAACATTTATAAAGCATATCAGTACCTGGTAGGTAATGTTCTCAACTTAATGTACAGACATGACAAGTGCAAACCTCAGATTTTACAGCATGATCTTCTAATTTTGATGTATCTCTTCTACTGGATTTCCCCTTGTGGAATATACTCAATGCATGGGACAAACTGTTTCACAAATGATAAAGTCATTCACCAAATTTTGATAGTTCATGCAATTAATGTTTTAAGTCCCACCTATTGGAAGAAATAACAAGCTTCCCATTTCTGTATTCAGTGTCTTTGTTTTTCATCAAATGATACGAAATTGCTGACACAATAATCTCTTCTATATAGTTACTCAGAACCATTGTGTCTGCAACACAAATGGAATCCAGGTCATCACAATCGAGATCATTGGCTGCAAGCACTTCCATGATATGGTTTTTGTTATCCTGAACTTGTATCATCTTCGTATCCTCTTCCAATTGAGACTTCCAGCTGACAAGATGTGATTCATCTTCTGGGGGCCTGATTTCTATGTTGTATGGGAAGAGTGAATTAAGTTTCTCATCCACCTCTTCATAGTCATTACCGGAATCTATAACTCGAGAACCAAGAATCAAAATTGGTCCAGATAGTTTCTTCAACATTTTTTGGAACAAGTTATATATCCTTTGTGATTTACATAACAGCCTATCAACATCCCGCAAATATAGCACAATGGGATAGGTTTTTGACACAAAAGCCAGAACCTGCAAGTGAAATTCCACTTATCAAATCAATGTCTTTGTGGAGGAATGTGATCTAAAGCCTTGTTCCATTTTGATAATGCTCTGATGCCAAAATGTCCATGAAATCAATAGTACTATAGTAGTATTACCTTATAAAGAGACTGTATAAGAAGCTTCTCGTCAAAAGACCAGCTGGTTGTGCGCTTCAGAGGAACTGAAGGGAGATTGAAAGATATATGAAATCATGAGAGAGAGGGAGAGAGAGCATTAACAGAAGGAATCTGAAAATAATTGTACTAGTTCTCACTCTAAAAGATTTTGCATCTAATGTATAAAACCAATTCTAAAAGATACGGATTGTGACTCCAAATTAGAAAGCATGACTTTGATTTATGTATAAATTAACTAAACGTGTTTGGTTCTGAAGCTGATTCAAGAAAACATGATGAAAATGTATCCCTCTTCAGTTTTGTCATTTTCTTAAATTAATGTTTCTGCCTTCTGGCATTTGTAGCATTTCATGATTAGGTCTCTACTTAAAAATAAATCTCCAGCAGAGTGTAAACAAGTAAATGAAAAATCAACAGTAATAATCATTTATCTTTGTAGATAGTTTCTTCAAGTGACCTGAATTTGTAGGATTGGTTTGCGAAGCAAGACCACTAATATTTGAAGAGGAAGAAGCTTTCCTACGGAGTGTCGGAGGATTTAAAGATGCTTCAGCCCCCCTGCAAACCAAAAGCAATAATATAAAATAAACTGGAGGAAAATTTGTATTTGTTCTCACAGTCAGAACATAGTTCATCTACTCTACTTACATTGATTGGAGGTCCACTCCACTGCTAGGCCTGTTCATTTTCCCTGCAAAAATACACCTGATCAGTGATGTAGTTTTTATGGCCACTTCCTTTTAATACATTGTCAAATATGGACTAGTGTCCCAATGTAGAGAATGAATGAACCACTAACCATTATACTTAGCAAACATGAAACAAGAAACAGTTAAAACTATGTGGGTTCTCCTATTCTATGGTCTTGCTGCTGAGAGAGAGTAAGAATAGACCGTTACCAACCCCTCGGGCTGCTACAAAAAACACCATCTGATTTCAAAGTACCCTATCTAATCTTCTGCAGCATCTTTAATCAATTAAAGTAACCATTATTATTACTTCACTCCACATATAAAGTGAAACTTATTCTTGAAACCAAACCAAGGCTGAAAACCTTGTATTAGAGATGGACCAAACTTTTGGTTGTTATGAATCTAGCTCTTATCCAAGGGTCATAAGATGTTAATCAATTTGTACCTTTAGGTTCCTCCCCTTGTGAAAAGATTGAAAATGACCCAAATAGATCAGATAGCCGCTCTAAAGTAGTCTCTGAAGTGGATCTTTTGAAAGACTACAATAAGAAACAAAAGGGAAAAGAAAACATGCAGCTAAAATTTAGGTCAAGAAAGAACAATCAATTTATCTATGTTGGTAAGCAGCAGTATTCTAGACTCCTAATGACAGAACACACAAGATAAATCAGGAATAGCTTACAGATTCTATGTTAGAAGAACCACCATATTTACTCTGAATCTGCACAAATGGCAAGCCAACCATTACGTACATAAGTAAAGTAACTGAACAAAGTATAAACAAGTTATATGAACAAAGAATTCTTACACTCACTCACTTTCAATGAAAAGTCAGTTAAATCTAACGGAAGCAACTTGGCCTCAAAGTAATGCGCTAAAGCCTTGGCAAGCATCTGTTGGTAAAGTTCTTTTAAGACATGAAAAGGGAGGTGTGAGATATAGTTAGCTTAATAGTAACAATAAAAACATCAAATAATATCAAATCCCTTATCAATAGAAAACAGCAGATTCCAAGTAAGTAATTAACCTGCTGGCCCTGAAAGCAGAATAGTCCGGCTTGCAGGAGCAAGATTACGTGTATATTTAGAAACCTCAGCATGCTTTAAATGGACATAAGCCGCAGTTGTCAGCAAAACCCGTGTTTGCTCACTGTTATCACATATAGGATGTGAAGAGTTATATCCTAACAGAGATTAAATTATAATATATATAGTGCCACTTCAGATATATGGTCAAATCAGGCCTTCATCAAGTGAAACAATGAGGGCATCGAAAAGATCAGTATCTAATAAACCGTTTGTCAGCAACATGTTCACTAGATGAATTTCCTAAACAAATTAAATATCATCGCCATATACAAGATTACGTAACGTTAATCTGGAAAATCATCTAACCTGTATGTGATATGCCTGTAATTGGTCAGGAAATAGCCTTTCTAATATGAGTTTTCATAGTCAAGTCGAATAGAAATAAAAAATCACACAGATCAAATATTATGCCACCACAAACCTCTTAGTTCTCATCAATTGTCAATTGATCTATGAAATTATGCTGATTTTCCATAATCACAGAAAAAGAAGCTAAGTTGCATACTATGAATGATTAAGTATAAAATAAGACCATGCTGGTTTGCATCCACAAAACATTAGAAATTAAGGAGCAAAGGTTAATTATGTTATGCCTGAGGTAATAAGGGAATTTGTCAAAAGTGACGTTGCTTTCTCTTCCATCAACAACTTGTCTGAGCATTTCCTGCTCCATCTTCTCAGCAGTAATAGCGTTTGAGGAGAAAGTGTTGGCTCCCCATTTTCCAACGGTTTGTCCAGAGGCCAATCCAATCCCCACTCCCACTCCCACCCCAACACCCAAAGCCGATATCAGAATGCTTTTCTGTTCCATCACTATGAGCAAGTGAAGTTCTCAAGAAGAAGAAATAAAAATAAACTGAAGCTTATTTATAGATAGACCGAAAGAGAAAGAGGAAGAACCCTCTCTTCATTTCTCTGTGTCACAAACACTAAACTTATTGTTATTGGTGATGTTGTGTGTTTTGGGGTGTAACTATGTAGTGTAAGTGTAATATATGGAGCAAGGGTGCAATAATAACTGATATATTGATGCAGTGTTGAATATTTCTTAAATTTTTGAAGTTGTTTGAGATGGTGGCGGTGGCGGTGGAAGTGGAGTCTATCTATGAGTTCCGGCTTGTTTGTGATGCGGCCATGTCTTTGGAAGAGTTGAGGTTTTAAAGGGGAACATTGGTGACTCGTGTGCACTGTGTTACGTGTCCATGTTTTGGCGGTTTCACAGTTTTGTTTATTGTTTCTGCTTTGGATATGATTCCTCTGCTTCCTCTTTCCTTTCTTCGTCATGCAGATCTTCTAAAGTCTTAAAAGAGTAATATTCCACATATATCTATGCATTTTTCAAATCATAATATTATTATATTTATATTTTTTTCTTCTCTCACTAAATGTATAATAACATATTAGGTGTTCATAAATACTTTTTCATCTTTAAAATATAATAGTATGTTCAGTATGATAAATATCAAAAAGCTAAAAGTAAAATGATATTTTTTTTATGACTAGAAAAATTGTTTTTTAATCAAGTACGCCTAAATATTTTCAAATGAAATCCTTATTTTTAGTAATTAGAATACGAAATTGCCGTCCTATACATATTTACATGTGTCTTGAAAATATCTCCTAAGTTTAATAAGCGTGATCTTTTATTATAGTTATTCTAACAGTTGATAAGTTTGTGATTGAATATTAATATATAAAAAATTATTATATCAAAACATATATGATTTATTATTTTATTTTTACTTTTAATTGTACTCTTCAATTTTAGTAATTGAAACTGATGATCAATGATATAAATGTTTTACTGTTTAGACATTTTTCCTAGATATTTAAATACTTTTATTTCTGTCAAAATGATTGTTATTAATAGATGTAGTCAATTATCAATATCATCAAGTTTTAAAGAACTATATCAAACGATTTCTAGCTAGGCCAGCAGAAATTTTGTGTTAGAAAGTCACTGGAGGCTCTTGTAAGTCTGATATAATGGCTCAGTTTTTTTTGGATTATAATCTATTAATTTTTTAATATATGAAAAATAAAATTAAGATGTTTTCATTGTAAAGAACTATAATCAAACATTTTCTACTTACATATATTTTAGTTAATTTTTCCATGGTAAGAACTAGTATTAGTCCCTTTTAATCTAATCTTATTGGTATTCAAATATTACCCTCCGAACATTCACCAAAATACCATTTTAAAAATAACATGATGAATCATAATTCAAATTTTCGCTAATTAAAAGAGGTATTTATATTTAATATCTAATATTATCTTATATAAGAAAACTTCCGAAGAAAAAAAAAAGAGATGTGAAAAAAAAAAAATCTAATAAAAAGCACATATACACGCTCGTGTAGAATGACTGGTGCGGTACTTTGGACTCAGCAGTAGATCGGTAGGTAATATATATGAAAACTTTTCTGTTTGAGTTAAAGTCTTTAAATAGAATTATTGTGGTTGTCGGTGATAAGACTTTCTTTGCAAACAGGAGTATTAACGAAGACTCGAATTTAGAATTGTCAATTAAACTGAAACAACTATATGATACATGTGTTCAGTAGTAAGCAAGCACCTTTTACAAAACGGTCAACATTAAAATAAAAGTATTAAAAATGTCATTAGTTAAAATGGCCCAATTGCGCAAGTTGGAGGAAAGTGCATCAAGCCATCGTGAAATAGCTATAGAACTGCAGAAGTGTTCATTGTAACTTGTGGCAAGCAACGTGATTTAGGGCATGTTTGAGTAAGCTTTTTTATAAGCACTTTTAGAAGAAAAAAATAAGAATAAAATGATGAGATGAGCTTCTCCATAAGTAAAAATAAGCTCTCCATTAGTTAATTTGTAGAAGCTCACCAATGTGGCTTCTCTAAAAGATGAGATGACATCTACAAAGTAGCTAATGGAGAACTTATTTTTACTTATGGAGAAGCTCATTTTATCTTTTTGCTTTTATTTTCTTCTTCTAGAAATACTTTTAGAGAAGTTAACATCCAAACAGACCCTTAGTGCTCAACCGGGCACAGTTACCTTTGTATATCAGAGTATACTAAAGTACCAGTGAAAGTGGCAGAAACAAAAATACAACTTGCGCCAAAAATGATCCACTACATACGTACTTTGGTTGGTGGCTTGGTACATGCTTTCTGTGTAGATACACCACTCCTGATCTCTGTATAGCATGTGACATGGAAAGAAGCAGCATGAATGCAACAGAAAACATTTGTTGCCTGTCAATTATTATGGAAAGCAGAAAGAAAAATATTACTACTAAATAACACAAATATCCTCACATAAAAATAAGATATCATAATATTATCTTTTATGTAGAAAAACTCTTTATATTATTATTGTAATTATCATAATTCTTTTTGTGATCGTTAACACTTAGCATAGGTGCATATACGAGCCATTTTAATTTATTTAACCCAATTTATTTTGGTCCATATTTAAATGGACCAGACCATGTAATTCACTTATTAAATGGACCAGATTTTTAATTAATTTGGGTTCTAATCACTAACTCTCTGAGTTAAAGGATTGGTTTTTGGGCACAATAATAAAATAATATATATATATATATATATTTTAAAAATTATAGTATTAATTTTAATCTGACTTAAATATAATTTTGGTCTCCTATTTTAGTTAATCTACAATTTTGGTCCCTCTATTTTAAATTTAAAATACTTGGTTCTCCAATTAAAAAAAAATCATGATTTTAATCTTATTTCAAAATATAAACATTTAGTGATCCTATTTTAAAAAATTCATAATTTTCGTCAATTTTTTAAATTTGTCTACATTTATTTTTCTTTTGGTTCAATTATCATAAACCTAACATATTCATTTAAAGTATCATCAAGAAATAATATAATTAATTACAAAGTAAAAACTAAAAGAAATAAACATAGGCAAAATTAAAGACTAAACCAAAATTATAAATTTTCTAAAATATGAAAATCAAATTTATAAATTTTTAAACTATAGGGACTAAATGTTTATATTTTGAAATAGAGAACTAAAAATTACGAATTTCTTAAAATAGAAAAATCAAAAGTTTCAATTTTAAAATGAAGGATCAAAATTACAGTTGAAATAAAACAGACAACTTTAAACCTATTAATTACTGAAATCGTTAAATCGAAGGTTGTGTTTAGTTATAATAGTGATGAATTAAATAAAACAATAAATAAATATTAATGGTTACGGTGATAGTGATTGATTGAATTAAATAAAAAGTTAGGATTATTATTAACCTTTGAATTAACTAAAAATATATAATTAGGATTTGATGTCTATTTAATTTGACCATGACGTCGTTTATTTAAAAATAAATATAAAAAATAGAGATATCTGATGAAATAAAACAAATTTGATTATGCTTTAACTTTTTTTTGTTACTTTATTTCATTCAAACAATTATAACAAATATTCATTTCATTTTACTTTTCATATCTCTATCAAATCTAACATCTTTGAAGACACTAGAAGTCTCATTACGCACTTTTTCATTCTTTAATCCAAATTTTCTTTATAACATAATTCAATCATAATAACTAGTGACCATAAAAAGTAAATCCTCTGCAGTGTTCCGGAAAATCCCTTCGATAACTTTACATTTATTTTTAGATTAGCCTTAAAGGATGAGCTCATTCAGAATATATAATACAAACGTCCTTTAGCATCATGTTACCCAAAATGAATGTTCACAGGAAAAAAGGGAGGGGGAATAACTCAAATTATACTACGTATTCATAGCATATATGGACAAATGAGGGGCACTGCTTTTTATAATGTACATTATAAGATTGCATCAGCTCTTGTTACTCCTTCCTTGCACATACACTTGATCAGCGTACCTTTACGAGGTACTGTTCTATATGCATATGCATTTACTTCTGAAAATTGCTGATCCAAAGCACAATCCCGCGTGCTAGTGCCTGCATTTCTACCTACACATTGGACTCTCTGCTTACAAGAGAACCGCAACGTTCAAGAAGCTATTTCATCAAATCTAAGAAGACGAAGCCATTCCAAAGACTATGCAACAGCATTGATGGCAGTAAATTCCTTGACCGTGTATATATCACACCCATCACCATCCCAAGAAATATAAGGGGCAGCATCCTCTGTATGTTGAAATGTGCAAGCGCAAAGGCAATTGAACTTACAAGTATTGCACACCACACTGGCATGTATTTGGTGAGGGATGGGAGTAGAAAGCCACGGAAAACTATCTCCTCCCACACTGGAGCACAGACTGACACTACTGTTGCATACAATAGCATTGCCACAGGATCCCTCGCCCTTATTGATTGTTCAACACTTGAAAGGGTGACAGGTGTGGAGGGCAAAAGGGGTAGGAGGTCCAGGTTGAACTGTGAGAGCCGATTGACGAGCGGAAACATGAGACATCCTGTGATGACATCTAATTGCCAATACCCTTTCAGGCTAAACTTGAACCAGTCAGGTGGAAGGGGGCGAAATCGAGAAAGACAGCGAAGAAGAATTGCAACTCCAGCAAGTCCTTCAGTTACGTCAGTAACAAGGCTGAATAGTGCCTGCCCTCTACATGTCAAAGATTCCTTGCTAAAGCCAGTTATATGGGCGGCAAAAGGGATCATCCAGGATCCTATAAACCAAAATGCCGTTGTCCAAAGAAGCATAACCTGCATCATATAATGTGTTGACCGTTTATTGTTTAGAATTTTAACTCTACTCAATTGGGTCAACCATAATTCTATCTCCATTCCTCTCACGTCACATGTACCATAAATTTTTAACTGTGAGAATTTGATATATAATAGAGAATTTATTCAGTCACATCTTGTTCGAAGTTTGGGAAACACTTACTTGTAATATAGTCATTGCATTCCATGGCACAACCCATCGATAACCAATTACCTTAAATACTTCATTTGCAGCCTGAAAAGAAATAAAGTATTTAGGTAAACAGATTGACACAAGATAACACTTAAAATATAAATTCTTATTTCATTGACAATATTGTATAATACTCTGTTGCCCATTTCAGTGATGCATGTTTGATGTTTCCACATGCAAAGAAAAGCTAAAGCTTCATATATTTTAAATAAGAAAGATTCAGATGCACTAAAATTAAGAAAGCATAAGTTTACAGATGAAATCATTACAATTTTTAGTTCAGTTTCAAATTTAGGGCTAACTAATGTTATCAATGGCGGAAGGCTAAAATTCTGCCATATAAACATGCCATTGTGACCTATTGCAACACCATAGCAGGCTTCCCTTCACATATTGTGTGTGGCGGTTGCAACGCAATTTAACAATGGTGCTAACTGAATTATTTCATCACTTTACAAGAGCATAATCATTTAGGGGTACGTATTTAACAGTTTCAATTGTGAAGGTAATCTAGGAATTTTCATATTCCCCGAGTCTTCTGGGTTCGGATGCTGTTAGTTTGTTTCATTGTTAATGTTTTTCTTGGTTTAGTAAACCTAGAGTCTATGGGATTTGGGTTTACTCCCATTTCTTGCAGAAAAGTTTGAGGTCTATGTAAACAGTCTTGATGCTTTCTTAAATAGACTGATCATTTTTATGCATTATAAGCAGAAAACTACAATCTTCTTGGTTGTGAGATGCAACCAAACACTGTAATTCCTAGGTATCTTTTCTGCTCATCTTCAGCCCTATCAGACATCATGACAGATTCACCACATCAAAATCCTAATTCGTTCTTCCTTCAATTTGCCCTTAATTTTAAAAAATAAAAATCCAGGTAATGCAGGTACTAGTCACAGTGCTAAAAAATTCACTATTCTGACCCTAAAACCCACACTCAAGATTCACTGCAAATTGCTCTTACCTCCATATACATCATCATTTCATTTATGATCTACCATTAATCTTATTAAGCAGATATTCAACTAATAGTTAATACTTAATATATCACCCATCACATATTTCCATACCCAGTCACTTCCTCAGATTGACTACATGGCACTTGACTGACAGTCTGTTCACATACTTACTAAAAGACAGATACATGATGACAGAAATATTTCTTTTAAAAGACAGAAAGAACTAAACTGTGGACCAAACCTATTTCAGCCTTAGGGTCAAAGGATGATTGACACTAGAATGAAATGCATTAGATATCATGAAATTACTAAAGCTGCTTTTCGCAACAAGGGCTTACAACAGAAAATGAATGCTTTTGGCAACAAATTTTGGGTATCTCACCTGATCCTTCAAATTGAGAGGAAAATTTACAACATTTGTTTAGGAAAGTGGTCAGGGTTGTGGTAATCGCACCTCATGACCCAGCTACACAAATTGCAACCGAGTGGGCCGTAGCCAAGATCGATTTTATGTCCTTCATGGTCTTACTCCCAACGTAGCTAAACAGTGTGGTTCAATTTTAATGAGACTTTTGAAGCTCCCTCTACACCATTGGAATAATAACAAGGTATTTGTCTCGAACAATGACTATAACAATTTCCTCAAGTACCAAGCATCTAGCCAGGCCCATAATTCCATGGCTTTAGTCACATATTCAGATAATTTTATAAGTTGTGCTTCTCATTCTTCTTTTGGTCCATGGATCCTTCATGTCACTGCCTCTAAGTTCTAAGCACATTTCTGGTACTTTTTCTTACGTTTCTAAGGGTGTGTTTGGATTTCCGGTGGGAGCGTCCAAAAGTATGTTTGAGAGGAAAATAAGTTAGGGATCATTTTTGGTTACTCCCCTGCCTGTAAACTTAGTTTTCAGAGAAGCAACATTTGGGATACTTTTGCAATCTTAAGTTTGACCCAAATTTAAGTTTGCAAAGTTTAATCCAAACATGCACTAAGTTAGAACAACCTGCTTTTCTTCCATCTATGCCTTGGCTCATGACTCTAAAATTTTTGCTAAATGGATATGTCAAGATATCCTCTTTTGGCACTAAAATCAGTCCTTTATACTCCTAACTTTCCTTTTTATTTTCTACCCTTTTGGCTTACTATGTCAGTTTGTCATTATGCAGGATTAGGACATAGAACAGACAATTTGTAGTTTTGAACCAGATGTAAATCTCAAGGACACCGTACCAGCTAACTATACCACATTCACTGGTGTCATGTTGTGTGCTCAAAATCAATTCATTGTCATTTAGGACATCTCAGCCTATCCAAGCTTCATGTTATAGTTGTAAGTCTATCAAGGATTAATACTTTGAGCATAAATTCTTGTCAACTGAAAAAATATGTTTGCACATCCTTTCCTAGTTGTGAAAATTGAGAGAGCTGTGTCTCCATTTTCTGCTATTCATTCAGATGATTGGGGTCCATGCTGTGTGACCACTTGTCGAAGGTATCATTGTTTTTCTTGAATTTGGGCCATGCTAATTCAACCTCAACAGCTAGCTCATGAGCTGAGGATTGCCCAAGCTTTTACAATATCTACTTTGGTCATATCATATCTATAATCGATGTGGGATGGGATCTAAACACATCCTCCCCACACATAGGATTGGACATCTGGACCATGAAAATTGTAGGAGTGATTTTTTTTATTTTATATTGTACTAGAAAAGCTGTGGGGCCAGGTTGATTTTTGGACAGTCAAAGGCAGCCCAAAATCAAATCTATGATACGTTCTAGTAACATCATAAATTTGGGTTGGGCCTAACTCAACCTCAAAAGCTAGTTCATGAGGTGAGGATTGTCAAGTCTTTATAAGCTCTACTTTGGCTATATTTATTGTCGATGTGGGATTTCAACAGTTTTGTTACCTTTATCATGAATTGGTTAATGAAAGATAGATATGAATTGTTTTTCAAATATTTTGTTTTAAAATCCATACACAATTTAACATAACCATTAAATTTGCTCCATTAAATTTTCATCATGATAATGCTCATGAATATTTTTGTGACTTTCTCGTCCTTTGCGACTTTAAAATTTATTCTCCTTCAATCCTCTTGTCCACACACTCCACAATAATGTAGTTGCCGAATGCAAACACTGCCACTTAATAGAAATTGTCCGTTCTCTATTACAACATCTTGCTATCTCATCAATCGAATGCTATTTTCAGTCTTGCAAAATTAAATTCTTTATTCTATTTTATTTCATAAAGAGTCTATTCTCTCTCTTCAATGGTGCATATTAGGTTATATTTAAGGCATGATAGAATACATATCCACATTACAAGCAAATGGTATTTGTGAAGTTAATCCAAATTTTCTATGGGCTGTTACAGGTTTACAGTTAAAGTAGGGTATGGAGCAATTGACAGACCAAAAAACTTGCCTAGTTGCTAAAGGGTAAACTAAATTTTTTGGCCAAGATTACGTTGATACCTTCTCCCTGGTTTCCTTTCCACAACAGCCATTGCCCATTTCATCAACTTGATATCAAGATTGTATTCTTACATGGTGATCTTGGGTAAAGTTTGTATGTAACTAGCAAACATTTTCTCCAAATTTCTCTGGGTAGCCTTGGGTATAGTTTGTATAGATGCATATTAGTTATATGCTCTAGCTTCAGGGGTAATATTATCATTAGCTTCCTAAAGTTAAACACTTACTACATATAAGATTATTTTCCTTTTTTTCAATCTAGTTGTATGTAACAACAAACAAGATTGATGCATATGATTTATATGCTCTAGCTTCAGGGGTTATATTTAATACTGTTTTATTAAATATCATTAGCTTCCTAAAGTTAGACACTTAGACACTTACTATAAGATTGTAGTCCTTTTATTCAATCTAGTTGTAATCCTTGGAATCACGGGTTATGATTGTAGTTGTTCATGTACATAAATATACATCTACAGAGAATTGTCTCTCAAGCAATGAAGCTGTAAAGTGTTTGTCTATTATCTTCAAGTCTCCAATGGAGTAAGGGTAACCATCATATTCGTATACATTAAGCACATTTAGCAAAAGCAAACTAAAAACTATCACAAGGGATGCAGAGGAAAACATTAAGTAATTTCGCTTTACTGCAGACCATATACCAAATAATTAATTAGCTCACATTGTTAGAACATGTACGAGTGAGGAAACATAATTTAATGCAAACTATTATAAATAAGTTAGTGTGAGTGAATTTTACTTGAGATGTCATCACCATGAAACTTGATGGTAGGGATCATAACTGCAGATTTCAATTTCGTTCAATAGCACACATTCATTTATATGATTACCAATCTTAACTTTGGCACACAACACATCAACATAGAAAATGAAAAACCATTTGTAATAAGAGTAAACAATAGACATGTGACCTTCTGAATGGCTGATTTCCAGTCTCTTTTGGTGACACTGGAGTCATTGAATTCAGATTGCACCAATTCCTCATGAAGATAGTGCTCGATAACTTCAGGTTGGGGTGTTTCAGGAGAATGATGGTCGTGCCTAAAGCACAGAATACTCAATCTCTGCAAGGAAAACCAAAAAATAAAATGAAAACAGCAATGCAAAAAATGGTGCCGCCAATTACTCCAGGTACACATAAAGCAATTAAGAACTTAATCTGAAATTTCCCACTTGAGTCATTTAAACCCTCCACAAAACAATGAATTAAGAGGTCTCGGATTCTGAGGTTCATTTGCGGATAAAGGTAAGAACTTTTCCAAACCTTCTTGAAAAATAAATAAGTAAACAAAAATCCGTCAGAGAGATTCCCGACGGCAAAATAAAAGGAGACAAGAGAAAAGAATCAGATAATGCTTACGTTCTTTGGAGACTTGGCATGAGATTCCAAGATCCGAGGAAAAGGGCGAAGTGTAGCTGGTCGGGGAAAGCCCTTAATTGGATTGGGGAGAAAGGAACGGGTGAAGACACAGTAAGAAGAGGTACTCAACATTTATAAACCCTAAGGGCTAAGAACCTAATCACCACCACCCTTCAAATTAGTTCCTTACATCAACAAAAAAAAAAAAAAAAAAGTTTAATATTTGGGATTTGGTTATGAGGGTAGGGTATGTGAATGTGATTTGAAGCTTCTCTTGCCATTTCTAGTTAGTTCCATCCACATTTTTTTAAACGTTGAAGCGCTGTCGTGGTTGTGTTCAATTCTGAGCGAGAAAACTTGCTCACCAGATTTGATGTAGCATCTGGCAACAATAGCCAATGGGAATGACTGACAAATATTAAATCTCAATGGGTTGGGTTAACGGTGTACAGAGCCACCAGACCTGTGGGTAGGTTTATGAATGTCTTTCTATTCTACCACCGCAAATGTATTTATCAAACAAATAATTATAAAGCTAAACAGTGGAATTAGTTTTTGCGTTATGGGATTCCGTTTAGTCTAGATTATTAAAATGTAAATGTATATATTTAAAATTATAAATAAAAAATACATGTAATTGATTTAAATATATAAAATATAAATATTTGGATTTATAAAAAAAAATAGTAATGTAAACCAAAGGATTCGAGCAAATGAGTGGAATGGAATAGTGTTTTGGATATTAGTTATCAACAACAATACAAGACTTGTAATATGGAACCAAATGTACAAAAATAAGCTATCAACAGAATAAATACATTACCTAATTAAATTATACACCTGAAAATAATCTAACTATCTTAATTTAAAATGTTCCTTTTTAGCTTTATTATATTTTTTTAGGAATATTACCTTAATTTAGAAGACTAAAAAAATTATGTGACTGATTACCTAATTTTGATTTTGATATTAAATTTTAAATATAAATTTATTATGAATTTGAGTGCAAAGAATATGAGTATAAAGGAATTAATTTAAATTTGATTAAATAATATTTTATTAGATTTGATTAGATCAACTCAGGTTTGATTAGATAA
>PYAF01005211.1:1040697-1057431 GCA_007407185.1 Glycine tomentella | reverse complement strand
AAATGAAAAAAAAAAAAAAGAAATACATTGAAATCGTAAATTTATTTATCACTTCAGTTAAAAAAATAGAAGTCATAATAAATGTTAAAATTTATTAGTTAGAAGTTGTATTTCTCCATACGACTTACCTCCAATTGATAATTAATTTAAAAATTACTCCCAGATAATAATTAAATTTTAAATTTATCCCCTTTTGGTAAAAAAAAAAGCCCCTGCAAAGGTTTTAAGAAAGTACCGTTGTTTGTGCCAATTATATTAGCTGAAAGAAAATTAAACCTGCGTAAAAAAAACAAATTAAAAAGGGGTGTTAGTACTTTTCAAAAAACTAATTTTAATGTCTTCGTGAATAAATTACATTATTGAAATATGCGAGTAATATACGATTTTGCATATGAACCCGAAGATGAAAGTCAATGTGCGGGCATGGGCCTTTGTGGCTTTGTCAACTGGGACCCGTATCAATTAAGAAAACTGGACCCAGAAAGCAGTAGTACATGTATGCTAATTTTATGAAGAAAGATAAAATCTGGTCCATTTGGATCAATCTTGTAGTTGTTGTGGCTTGAATCAAATATTCAAATGTGAGTTAATTACAGCAAGTTAATGAAAACTCGAAATCTGTATTTTTTTTTTTTTTTATAATCTCAGAGATATTGAGATTCATTTAGGAAGAGCTAATGGAATCGCATCGGAGGATGTGGAAGAGCGAATCCACGTCGGAAGTTGACGGAAATACGTGTACCACAGAAGAGGAAGATGATCTTGCAAATTCGCGAAGCTTGCCATAGAATGAATCCACCCTTTGCTCTCTCATCGTAACAACTGAGTTTCAGTGTTGCACCCAGCAAGTAAATTATGAATTTTTTAGTGTATCTTAAAATTTTCACTATTAGGCCAATCCTATCCTAATAGTATCAAAGGAAGTTATGAGTGTTTCTCATAACTGATCTAATCCAATAAATAATTCAAAATACTGAAAATATTTATTAGATTGAATCAAATTTTAAATAGTATTTTAAAAGTTGAAGAGTATATATATATATATATATATATATACACATCATCATCAATGTTTTGTTCTTATTTAACCAATGGTTTTTATCGTTGCAATTCTATAAAGACATTTATAACTAAGATGTATACATTTATTATTTCTTTAATTTCTTCATAGACACTTAATTGTTTCCATTTTTTCCGATCAATTATCTTAAACCTATTCTCATTTAGTTTTCAAGTTGAGTATTTATTGGAACTTTACATCTTGATAATTACAAAACACTGTTTGACAATCTCAGGAAATATTCCTTTCCCAAATTGATACATGAAATTTATTTTTGTCGAATTGGTCTGCCTGCCAAAATTCTTGTGTCAAACAACAGATAGATGCTTCAGAGTTTAAAATATCCAAAGGAAATTAGCTAGTCGAAGTAAAAGCAGCAAAGCAAAACTAACTAGAGAGATATATTCACAATAGCCAAAATTAATAAATAAATAAAAGAACCAAAATTCAAACTCGTCATCTGGACGTCGCTGAGAGACGTGACACGTTTTCAGTTCTAAATACAGTTCATTTCCTTGTTTTTCCGAGGAAGATTGCAAGAAAAAGAAGGAAAAAAAAGAAGAAATTTCCGTACAAGTACCAATGCAGCAATAGATGCTTACATACAAAGTATTCAACAAAACTAGAGCGAAACTGTTAAGACAGACGTGATTCCAAAGTGAAATTTGGGAAGCTCAAACTCAATAAACAGGTACAGGACCCTGCACAAAACTCGTTTATCAACCAATTTAATAATTTACATACCTCGCCAGGCTCATCACAAAATCAAAAGATCTCGGAAATTTGATGCCGCTCTTTCTCCAAACACGCCAAGAGGAGAGTATCTTGAGAATCCATTTAAGTGGAATCTGCCAAAGTAGCATAGTCTTGCCAGTCGTGGAAGCCCAAGGGGCATTCTTTTCTGGCTTGCATAAATTACATCCCCAGTCAAAATATTGTCAATGACTTATGCTACACATGGTAATTCATTCCTACCTTAATCAGACAAATCTGAGGAATGTTTAGTCCTACTGCAGGTGACCGGCAATTTTTCCGGAGAAAAGAGTAGAGGTTGATAGCAAACCTCTTTAGAAATGATGAGTTCCACTTGGCCTTTACGTGAGAATGACCTATTACATAGGCTGCTCCGGCACGCTTTGCTTCTACAAGTTCCACGAGCTCTTCCTTGACACGTGGATCTTTATATATTACATTTAGCAACTCAAATTGAATCCGTCGTCTAGTATTGAGTTCAGGCGATTCCTGCTCATACATGGCCTGCAGCTTCTTCAATGTCGGAGATTTACTGCTAGTAACAGTCAAAGCTCCGGGAAGATTAATACTGCTGCCTTCTTCAAAACCAGCAGATTCTGACATTCTCAATCTTGTCCCAAACTTCCCTGACGTCCTAACCACTGCCATCCGTCCATCCACTGAACCCTCTGCATTTCCAGAGCAACCTTCTGCTTCCAATTGAATGTATTCTGCTATGCTCATCACCAGGTCATTTTCAAAATCATTTTGATGACTGTACACATCTTTGTAGCCATTTCGAACAATGCATCGATACAATCGATAAGAATTGGGTCCAATTCGGCCAATGAGGTATCGTTCTTCATGTGGCACACAAGGCACAGGTACAGTCTTAACACAAACAAAAACAACCACTTGGTAGAAAGCTGGCAGATTTGTCAAGAAATGAGTAAAACTGGCAGGGACTCCAGTAGCCAATTCAGTGTAGATAAGGCCCAATCCAGGCACCCTAACAATCCCAAGACTAGGACCTAATGTAAGGATCGACCTCATTGAAACTTTGTTAAGCATGTCAAATAAATATTTTTTCCTAGAACCATAATGCCACACGTACATAACAACCATGAAGACTGCAGAAAGCACGAGTGGAATCCAGCCACCTTTAAGGATTTTCATGCAATAGGATGACAGGAAGAGAATCTCTATCGAGCCAAAAAATAAAGCAAATGACAGAGCAACTATAAGACGTTCATTCCATACAACGTGGATAACTAGTGATGTCAAACATGTGGTCACAAACACCAAAATCAGATATGCCATCCCTGCAAACAAAATGATGATGTTATTAACAATCAGCAGCTGAAAAACAGTAGTGAATGATAAAATGACCCAGGACATCAGTGTATTTTCACCCACAATCACTGATGTAAAGCAAGTTTATTTTTTATCCACTGTAGTGTAACTTTTACCCTAGAGTCCAATAGTGTTGACAGATCATCAAAAAAGCTCAAACTCTTAGGAAGCAAATATCATAGCCAACTCTTTTAATAACGTCGTAATACATGATTCAATGACAATTTAAAAAGTTCTTATGCTGATACTAATTTTCACTTCTAGTAAAGGTTTTACCTACTTTTGAAATAGATTGAACAGTATGGTTCATTGCGAATGTAAAACTTCAGTGACAATGAATCATAATTCAATCATATTTCAATATCAAATAATATAGAAGAGAACATAACTCTCTCTTAAATTTATTTTAAATAATAAATAAATAAATAGCCTATTGGATAAAAGAAATATAAGGAAACCCACAAACTATTATTAATTAGATATTTTAAATAACATTGTTTTTAGACAACTTATGATGGGAACTGCGAGTTAGGGGCAGTGAAACAGTTATTAGCAGAAAGCCACATATCATTAAATATGTAAAACGTGTAATAATAAGAATCCATAACAATAGCAGTTATGTATTAGAATATCTTGAACAGTAACTTTCATGTTGACAGCTTAGTTCAGAAATTTAGAATACATATTATTAAATATGTGTGCAATAGGGGAATTAGGGGAAACGTGTTCTGTTTTCTGGTAATTTGGACAGAGAAATCATCTATGACTCTGGAACAACAAACTTCACTGTATTGTGTATTTTGTGATCTAATATAACTTAATATAACTATTCTCTAATCTACCAACTGGTGTTCTATCAACTTACCATATGCGTATCCTATATTGCTCATGTCTCCTAAACCAACTGTCACAGCCAAGCTGATTATCATAAGAATCCAGTTTATCTCTGGTATATATGTCTGACCAGGGATCCACCTTCTGGAATGTACTGCCTTAACCCGAGGGAAACATTCAAATGCATGGCATTGTTGGACAATTGAGAATGTTGAAGCAATGACAGCCTGACTTGCCACTATTACTGCCAAAGCAGCCACCACAAATACTGGCCAAAATAGAATATCTACAAAATGACAAAAACAATCTGAAATAAATTATGGAGACTCAAAGAATTACCGCAGTCTCAAAAAAAAACATATGGCAGTACATTATTACCAGCTCAACTATTTTGCTTCATTTACCATTAAATTAAAGTAGGTTTTTTGCATACAGTGACCCAAATGCTAAAAGTAAAAGGTGATGTTATTCCACTAAAGACATAGCAGCAGACTTAAGAAACCAGATACAGGGATTGTCTTAGTGGTTCCTTTTATGGGGGAAAAGTGATAAAAGAGTACAAAACCACAAGGAAGGAAAATAAAAACAACTAACCCATTGGAGGCTTTAGCTAAAAAATTATCTAACTAGTGTTAAGCTAAACCCATTGACCATGTCTTTGATACAATGAAAAATAGGAGCAGGAACAGGGTCTACCAATTTGTTCACCAACAACTGTCATACATTAACAACAGTACAGTACAAGAAGTTCAATTTTTTCTGTTCAAAATATAGAAAATTTCCCCAGTTTTTATCTCAAATTCACGAGGAACTTACATCCTATATAATAAAAGTGGCATTACTTAAACTGTTGCAATTGCTGGCACTTTTTCCTAAGATCAATTATATTCTAGCCTTCTAGTTAGAGGTTGGGTTTCAGCTAGAAAAAGATAGTGTAAAACAGTCTAATTTATAGATCACTAAAACAGTAGTGAATCTTGACCAAGAAATTATAGATATCACATTTTTCAAAACGGGGAATCATAATACAATTATAATAATTAATGAAACTATGTAAGTTAAACCAACTTAAGTTTCTAGAACATAGGAAAAAGTTTGGGTTCATTAAAAACATGCTATGAAGAAAAATGCACAGTAATACATCCACCCCAAATAGAATTCAGCACTAAAATATTTCTCTGCTAGATTAGTAAATCTCAAAGTCAAAGGTTAAAGTTATCTATCAAAACTGTCCACATAAACTGGTCGAACATTGCTAGAACTTGTATCTAATTCTTGTAAAGTTACCAGTGCTGGCATCAGTTCATAATGAACAATTTGGGATACAGGGAATAAAAAGATCATACTTCAAATTTCATATATTAGTATATTAATAGGACAGAAAATATTTGATCATTCAAAGAACCCCAAATTATCAGCAGTTCAATATACTTCTACATAGAAAGTCCATAGGCATCTAAAGTAATCAAATTCTTCTGAATGCAGATAACTTCAATCCATGTTTTTCTAGAACTGTACAAGAAGACCTATCAGACATCTATTATTCTTAGCATTTACATTAACTGACCGGGAATAGAAGCATAAAAGCTTATACGCACTGCAGATAAATTCTTTGAAAGAAAAGCAGCCTGCCCCATGTATTGAAGAACTAGACATGGGTAAATGATACAACAAAATGCAACCTGCATGGTAACAAGGATACAATAACGGTTACAAAAATCACTTTCAAAAACAAAATCTATCTAAAAGTTGTGGCATTCTGTTTAAAATGAGGAATCACTATTAAGGCCTCAATTTATTATATCAAGGACCACAGATGATGTTAAATTATGTGAAAGTGAAATACATTACCAAAAAGGAAAATCAACTCCAAGTTTTATTTTTTTGCATATTCCATTTTAGCTACAGTTCTTGATAACAAATCAAGAATAACTTTCTAAAAGTCATTGACCTACAGTGTAACAAATCCTATACTCCTTCACTTGTTATGCATGTGCATCATTAATTCAATATAAACAAAGGATTGACTTTTATGATACTATGTGTGTAATAATACAAATTAGTATGTATCATTCCTTCTTTGTGGTAACTTTCCATCTGAAGTTCAGTTCTTTCATAGCATAAAATCATCAACTGTCTTTTATATAATAGGCAATCTAACATGTCAAAATCTGAGAAAAGTATATTACAACTAGGTATACATATTACTGACTGAAGGAAATTATCATCACCCTTACAGAAACCTGCAGTAAAATAATGTTAATCATTCTTGGTATCTATTTGGAGGGTCAGTCATGAACAGAACATAGCCAGTTAACCATGAAGTCGAAATTCAACCAAATAATTATTGGGCACACATACCCTAACAGGTGTTTGTCTGTAGTACCCAAGGTCTGCAAACATAGCTTCAGTTCCTGAGATGACGATAAAAAAAGAATGAATTTGGCAACAATAAGGCTTAAACGGAACTTGAATTTTAAAAGAGATGCAGACCTGTAACACACAGAAATACTCCTCCAAGATTAGTCCAACCATCTTTTCCTGTAAGCCTAAAGAACTTGTATATATAATATGGAGAAAGAGCCTGATATACTCTTGGATTCCACTTGATGACATTGTAAATACCAATCATGAAAATAGTCAGTAACCATAGGATGATTATGGGAGGAAACATGAATGCAACCTTGTAGGAGCCACGGTGTTGCATAACAAAGAGTCCAATCAGTAGAGCACAAGAAATAAGAGACACCATACCTGTGAAATGATATATGCGTAAGTTTAGCTAGCAAAATTGCATAATATTTTTCAAGGAAGAAATATAGGACCAGTACCACATAGCAAGCATATCAAGTGAGAATTGTTCTCAGTCGTTAACATGAGAACAAATTTTTATCATACTCATACAAGATTTGAAGATACAACCATATATGAACGATCATGATTAAAACTGAATAAAACCAATCTTGAGCATCCATGTATGATTATATAGTCAAGATCTGTTGTTCCCTAGTAATTTTGCTATGCTGAAGAACAATGAAAAGCAAGCTTAATTCAATTTTTTCATGAAAATGCTCAATCAATATATATATATATATATATATATATATATATATATATATATATATATATATATATATATATATATATATAATGCTCAACAAGTGACAATTGAGAACCTAATCAAGAGACCATTATTTTTTAATTAACCCACGCACAATATAATGAGCTTGGGGTAAAATAGGGGAAGTTATCAAGGTTAAGGACCTTAATAAAAGTTATCGTAAATTAACAACACATTTTCTGGAGTTACATTACATGATTTAAGCTTACAGTCTAAGTCACCTTCTTTCTATATAGTCTGTATTAAATTATTAGTCGATTAATTAATTCATTTAGATTTTGTTTTGGTGTACAATGAACGCAAAAAGGTTTGAACCTAGGAGCTTGTGCCCCCCCCCCCCCACCCCAAAAAAAAAAAAAAATACTAGGCCAGCTCTAGTGGGTAATTCATTTAGATCATTTAAGCTTTGAGTATTACATATTATTTGGTGGAAGATTAGCATTTTTCCACTTACTTTTGTTTGTAATCTTTGCTTCAATTTTAAGGCCTTCAATGGATGAACGAACTGCAAGATAGAATTCTTATCAGCAGAGGTACAAATAGAGCTAATATAATAGGAAGGCATCAATCAGATAAGTTGTTCCACCAGACACTCTAACATATTTGTGAGGAGAAAAAAAGTCACCTTACCTGAAATGGCAGGCATGAGTGCACCAACACAAATTACCATGCAAGCACCCAGTAAAACAAAAATAAGCAAAACCGTTTTTGTACTCTTGTGTTTCTCAATGAATCTTTTCAAAGGCGAGGGTGGTATATTTCTATTTGAGGAACCAGGTTTGTGATATGTAGATAGCTCCTCATCAGAAGCTTGATGATTAGGAAGCAAACAAAATTTTGCATTTCTGCAAAGTTGTGAATATAAAGCAACGATTCCCCCTGTAAAAGTTAAATGTATTAGCATTACCTCAATAATTTTAGTAACAAGAAAAAAAAGGACCTAAGTTGACAGAATAATAAAGAAAAATAGCCCTTACCTTCACCATTATCATCTGCACTTAACATGATAATGGCATACTTCAACAAAGAAATAATTGAGAGAGTCCAAAAGATCAAAGAAAATGCGCCAAATATTGCATCCTCATGTTGGACATTTTTCAGTCTTCCAGAAAATATACTTTGATAGACATAAAGAGGGGATAAGGTCAAGTCACCAAACATAAAGCCTAAACTCTGGTATGCCAAAAACAAAAGTGCTCTATATTGAAATTTCAGTCCCACCTGTTAATAAAGAAAAAACATATATATATATATATATATATATATATATATATATATATATATATAAGGTCTTTAAGTTCAATAAAATAAACTTTAGGTCAAAAAGGAAAGCAATGAACAAAATAATAGATTATGTAGGTATTCATTGCTTTTCTTCAGCACAGGCATACTACTCCTGTAAGTTGCTCATTTGCCATTTGATAATAAAAGACAAAAGAGGTGCAGAAGAACACAAGTATTATGGCATAAAAAGATTCTAACAATACATTGCATATGATAAATAATAGACTATAGAGGTTTATGTTCAGGAACAGTTTCAGCTTAATTTTCTAAGCTTCTACCAACATAGCATATGTTCACCACACTCTCCACAGAATAACTCGCATTTATTTCTCGGTTCCTGATGCAAAATACATTATATGCTGTATGTGATCGCCTCCATGCCAGTGATCCACGTTTACATTGACGATCAAATTTGAAACAACGGATCTCATTTTCACTTCGCACTTTCTTTTTTTACGATAAAAATCGTGCTTATTCAATAATTACTACATCACACATTCATTCGTTAGGATTGGATCAATGCTAAGGAAACCGAATCTGAAAAGAAAAAAAACAAGCGCAGAAAGTTCCAGAAGCATTGCAAAACGTTTATGATCCAGTTTGTGATTAAGTTAGGGTTGGAATTGTGGGAAAAAAGAGGTGGCGATGGAGAAGAAGGGAAAACGTACCACGGTTGAAGCACCTCGTTCTCTAGTCGCATCTGAGCTCATAGCGAAGACAGAAGAAAACAGAGCAAGCGGTTATGGTTTTGAGAGAGAGAGAGAGAGAGAGAGCGTGGTCGTTGCGCTCGTTTTTGGAAAGGAAAAAATGGAAAAATCGACTCCAAGTGTTGTATATTGGGACCGCGAAATTGCCTCGAATGTAGAACGTGTTTGATTATTTTATTAGGTCCACCATAAACTCAGTTTTTTCCCTTACAGTTCATGTGTCATTTATTTATTCTTATAAAACTGCTATCGTAAATCTTAACAAATGAAACTCACTAACATTTCTTAATTGTGTTTTAAAATACAAAATATTTCTAAAGAGTTTGTTACGTGAAAGATTGGATAATTGTCTTAATAAAATAATAATTATCCCATTATTAAAAATATTTTTGCGGGTCATTGTTGATCGCATGTTAGTATTTTTTTTCATGTTGTAGTTTGTAGTTTTTTTTTTTTGGCATTTTTATCTCACCAGGGATTGAATATAGCTTTTCCTTCTTCACCTGGTTATTGACTTATTGTCGTTTATTAGCATTTCTATTTTCTTCTTATTCTTTCTAGATAAGTAAAATACATAATAGTCTAAAATATAAATTAATTTAAATTAATTTCATCTTATTTAGTAAAATTATTATTAAAATATTTTTTATTTTATTTATATTTTATTTTCAATGACATTTTTATTCTCGTAATATCAATTACATGATCTTAATAGTGAAAGAGTATTTTCTTCTATAAGTTTCCATGAAATTAAAGTATTTCATCAATTAGTTAAAAAAAATTGTTTTTAAATAAAAGTGAAAAATTAAATAAAATTAATTAGCATTCTTAATTAAGATACAATAACAAAATCTTATTCCAATAAATGACGTCTACTATATAGATCAGACTATGTCATTAAGTTTGACTAAATATCAAGTTTAAAAAATATTATTTATCTTGAAATCTATTATGACTAATGTTTCTCTTTTTCTTTATTAGACTAAAAATAATATGATTTACTTATCCAAACTATCTAATTTGTTTTTTTCCCATATTTTTCTCAATCAGCACTTCATGAATTACCTCATATACAATTATTTTTTATCTTATCTTTCATGTATAGAAACACATTCATCTCAACATAGATTTTTAATTTTTTTATTTACTGCCTAAGCCTAAATGCATAATGATGCACAAGCATCGGCACCATCCGTGGAATTTGTATGAGATGCTGCATTATGATTTATCATTTATGGCATCACTGAATATATGCACACTGCAGTGAATAAATTACTTGTAACAGTAGTCTTGTCGCAGGGGATGAACAGCCTGGCATACCCAGGGTTGTTCAGAGTTGGATTGAATCATTATAGATAAATCCATCATCTAATCCGATAAAAAATTAACCATGAGATTTGTGTAATTCTTTTTATAAATTTGATCCAATCTAAACTCATCATAAATACATTGAGTTAATTGAGTTAATATATTATTTAAATTTTTATTTTATAAATATTTTTTATTTTATAAAATATATATTTTTTAAAAATAATTTATTTTGTTTAAAGTTTTGTAAATATATATAATGATTAAATGATTAAATGCTTAAAGTTTCAATACTAGTATGATATTTTTTATTTTAGATAAGAAAAATCTATATTAATATAAGAAAACATAAGCAAAATTAATATGATATTTTTATTTTAGATAGAAATAAAATTTATATTAATATAAAAAAACATAAGCAAAATTTAGATATAGATAAAAATAATAACTTAAAAAATCATAAATAATTTAATTTAATAATTTAATAAATTATATAAACTAAAATTTAATATATTTTATATTTAATAATTAATTTTTATATGATAATAAATTTAATTATATAATATGAGTTAGATGGAGTTAAAAAAATTAATCTAATATAATTAGATTGGTTGATATTGAATAAGAATAGACTCAAACCTGTAAACACTCGTTGGCCTACCTTTCCACGGTTTCTAAAACAGCAAACTACGTTCTATTATTAAAGATGTCAATATTTGGTACTTCAGATCAGAAGAATTCATCAGACACAAAAATGTTCAAAACTTCAAATATAACCTATTTGAAAAGCTTTCAGAATCCACTTTTCCTGCATATTAATTTTAATATAAAATTCATAATTAAGACTATTTAAATATATATATATATATATATATATGTGTGTGTGTGTATATATATATATATATATAAATTTATTAAATTATAACCTAAACGGGTTGCAACGTGCAAGTAAAATGAAAACTGTACCTTCCTCAGGAGTGGGACGGCAGTCCGGAACCAAAACGTTGGTCTTTGTAAATTTGATTTTATATTACGTTAATTTTGTAAAATTAATTTTAGTTAAAAATAAATTTCAAGGTATGTAAGTTGTGTTTTGAATTTTCATTTGAAAAATAAATCCATAAAAATAAAATATAAAATTAATAACATAATATAAAAATATATTTTTGGCCTTTAGTGAAATATATATTTGAAAATAATAAAAATCTAATTTAAAACTAAAAAAAAAAAAAAAAAAAAAACTTAGCCATGTGCGTTCTCATTTCTAAAAGATGAATTTATGATCTTCCCATGCCCATCCATGGATATGGATAAGTCATAATTGTTTATTAAGATTTGTGAGAAACAAAGAAAGAAAGAAAATCATTGTTTATAAACTAGTTCAATAAAAGCCAAAAATGGAAAAGCCCCAACTCTTTCAACCCCAATGACCTTGACTTCAGCATAAGAGTATAAACATTATTTTATTAAAAATAAATTTAATAATATACTGACATATGATTCCACGATAGTGTAAAAAAAGTAATTAAAAACAAATTAAGCTAATTTGCAAGTTGTGCAATTTATCTTAGTTCATTGGCCGGTCAGCTCCAACTAATATACACATCCAACAATGCATACGAAGAAACAAAAAAGAGAAACAAGCCATCAATTTATCTTGACATTTTTTCACGTCTCAAAGACTGACGTTTATCACAGTACAGAGACTGTTTTGCATTGTCTCATTATGTTTCTCTGTACCTCTGCAGCCAGAATATGCATATCCATATTCTTACGTTACATGTCATGATTGACATATTGGTGAATTATTAGGAACGATTAATTTAATTACAAAGTTAACACTCGGCATAAACCAAGAGACGAACTGGATAAAATGTAACTCACTTGTGAAAAAGGGATTGATCTGTTTTTTCTTTGATTTGTACACATTCGTGTCTGCTCAAGCAGTAGAAATAAACTTGTCCAACTAGAGTCTAGACCCACAAATATCATGCAAGTGCCTAATCAAATAGCAGGCCGTAATACTAAAACGTGTAGACACTCTGAACCCACCAAAGCAATGCATAGCTTATTTGCGACGTCTTTGGGTTATGTGCGTTATGTCTGGGTTGCCTTTCCTCATCATGGCTACAAACTCATCATAGTTAATTCTTCCATCCTGCAAGAAATTTGAGAATTAATATTGCAAAGGATAATTAAACAACACTACAAACATCTACAACTTGGCACTAGGATAACCTACAATGAGAACGAGGATGAGACCCCATGAGATGATACAGCTTATCAAGTTAAAAAAAAAATACAAGTTCTAGGCTTGGATCCTATTTAGATAAATTTCTTCTTAAACACTTCTAAGAGAAGAAAATAAAAAGATTAAAAAAATTGAGCTTCTCCTCAAGTCTCAAGCTAAAATCAATTTAGGTACCTTATCTTTTAGAGAAGTTAACTGAAAAGAACTTTCATAAAAGTTAAGCGCCTAAATTGATTTTAACTTCAATTCATTTAACCTTGTTTTCTCCTATATGTGCTTATAGAAACATTTATCAAAACACGACATGCTCTATTTACTTTATGAAACAAGAAAGCAGCATTACCCAACAATATAATTAGAGCATTTTCTAGAATGACATTAATGTTACATGGGACTAAGTAAAAAAAATAAAAAATAGAGACATAAAGGAACAAAAAATAGGTAAAAGGAAAGTAACTACATTGTCTGTATCAACTTCAGCAATGATCTCCTTTATTGTTTTCTCATCACCCATATTATATTTCTTAAGGGCAGATTCCAACTCTTCCATTGTGATGTACCTAAACGGAAGCAACAACAAGAAAACCAACACAAAAATCAATAAGGTGATAATGTTGCTAAACTATAAATTATCAATGACAAGTAAATGAGATTACCCGCTCTTATCATTGTCAAAATATTCAAAGGCTTTATATAGGTGATCCTCTCTTTCCATTCTATTCATGTGCATGGTAGCAGTTATAAATTCAATGTAATCAATGGTTCCATTTCCATCTACATCAGCCTGAGAACCAAATAATTGCCATCATATAGTTTATGAAAAACCATAATTAAAATCAAGAAGTGGAAACCTAGTAATCACAATATCATGTGGCCATAAGGATACTATCCATCTTGGCATCTCCTTTCCCCGCAATTGTTATACACAGCACATTGATACATAAAGCATCAAGTTCTTTATAGGTGCAAAACAAGACTTGGATGTTAATGATTATCAACCAGACAGGAGATGGGATTGCGAAGAAAGAATTAAATTGTATATATGGAATATACAAGGGCTCAAAGAAATACTTAGATATAGGAAGCAAAGCTCCATTAGTTTAGCATCAAGTTCATCATAAGTGCAAACCTCGGTTTTGGATACAGATACTTATAAACAAAAACAGGATGAGCTTGCACAGAATGAGTTTAATGGTATTTGACACACACATAAACTTAGCTATGGGGAGCCCAAGTCCAGTAGTTAAGTGATGTGGCCCCAAAGCCCAAGATCACTAAGGTGTATGTAATGAGAGGCAAAAGGTGCATTCCGGCTAGGAGAGACTAGGCACTATCAACAAATGAGAGTAAATCTTTTGGAAGAACCACTAGGCAAAAATACAACCATAAAAGAAAACAATAACCTTACCGCTTCCATCAACTGCCTAACTTCAGATTCGGAAAGTTTAGTACCCAATTTTGGGAGACCAGCTTTCAACTCTTCAAATGTGATTGTTCCACTGTTATCTGTGTCCATGGACTTGAACATTTCCTTCAAGCCAATAATTTCTTCTTCAGAAAGGCTTTCAGCAATAACCTGTAATAAAATAAATTAATAAAATACTTTTCATAAGTCGTTTAGTCAGGATAGTGGATACAGAAGCTGTGTATCAAACCAAATCATTCAAGACAAGTTGATCTTATTATGAGACTAAATAATATACTGCTTCCATTACATGATATTGTGCATGACTCATGTTATGGATGGCGGACAGATGCTGGCCCACCTGTTGTTGGGTTATGACGACATAGGTTTGAGGGTGTGGGGGCTTTGCCCCCTGCGATATGGTACAGGGTGATTGGGTAGTATTGTATAGTAGGTTTAAGGTTTATTATTATTACAATGTAACCCTTGATTAATAAGAAAAGAAACCGCCGCTTTGCTCCCAAGGACGTAGACACACTTACCTTCCGTTGCTAACACATTAGGCAGATATTAACATATGCAAAAGCATCTATCCTTTGATCTAGTCGGCTATGAATGCCTTCTTCATATTTATTCATTTATATAGCGGAGTTTGCAGATATTTTACCAAAAGCTTCATTATGATGTTCATGATGAGAACAACAAAAATGATGATAAAACTTAAAAGATAATTTACCTTCAGAGCTACTTTTTTTAGCTTGTTCATTGCCCGGAATTGTTTCATTCTGGTTAAAACAGCAATATCAAGAGGCTTATCAGGTGCATCTCCATCCACTCTCATCCAGGGATGATCTGCACCATATATAACATATTGTAATGTTATGACTGACTAATTCAAATAAGTAAACTGCCAAGAGTTATAGTTAAATGTTCTTATGATGGGTTAGTGCTTGAGAAGAAGTGGCAATCACTTGGAAACTAAAAAATTAATCAGAGTAAACTCCTGCCTACTACTCTTTTAAGTACATAGTTATCATATATCAAAGGGGTGTATCAAGGGATAAAACAAGAGCACATTATACATGAGGTTAGAAGAAAATCCTAAGTTCAGGAATTTATAGAAAGAATAGTTGGGTCTTGACCTACATTTCATTTCTTTTTTGGTTTTTTTCTTGGGAGGGGATTGAAGTATTTTAGATGTGACAATTATTTTTCATTCTCTTTCATTTTACTGAATGAATCACACTATTCCAATGTCCTTAACAATATCACTGATCTATCAAATGACAACTATTTTGAATATCCATATCCTATTTCTTGTCTGTTATCTCAGCCTCACTGAATCATAGTGTAATCCATCCTACAGGTTCAGAACCTCTCTAGGGGGTTAATTTCCTCATTGTCAGCATGTTTAAAATAAAATATAAACCACATTTGGCATAAAAATGAAACAATTTATGTTCATGAGTAGAATTTAACTTACTAAGTACTTCAACCGCTGAAAGTCGTTCTTTTGGGTCAGCTCGTAGCATCTTCTTGACCAGATCTTTGGCACTACTTGATATGGAAGGCCAAGGATCCGATGCAAAATCAATATGTCCACGAAGAATAGCATCGAAGATACCCTGTTCATTTTCTTCACATAAAAGATTAACAAACAAAGTGAAAACATTGGAAAGGTTCAAAACTGTATATATCAAGGTACAAGAAAAGAAAAGTTCCACAGTAAAGCACCAACATGATCCTACTGAAGCTCAAAACAAAGCAGAAGGTTCAAACAGTTGTGATAGATGCTATACAAGGATAAAGCCATCCCCTTGCCTTCAGCTAACAACCTAAGCTTTCTGGACAGTTAATTCATGACACCAATAAACAAGTTTACAAGTTACAACCATTAACATCATAAATTCCATGCAAGATATATCTCAATTCTCATCAACTATGTTGCATTGATATGGGTACAGTAACAGCATGTGATACAGACACAGGTATTTGATATGACAATATTTAAAAATTGAAAGTACAGGTAGGCATGGTTATCAAACTCTCGAGTTAACTCGTAAGCTCTTCCCAATTTACGAGTTCACAGGCACGTTTCAAGTTAACTCGTTAACAGACTCTCTTTTGGTAGACTCGGTAGGCTCGTGAGTTTGAGTTTGAGTTTGCTGGATTAAGAAATTTAACCCAAAATGTTCATGTAATGTACTGCAATTTATTGATTCTTCAAGTGACATTGGTTCTTTTAAGTTATTTAAGTGTTATCATTTTAAGAAGTTATGTTTTGTTATTGTGTGAACTTATTATTTATGTTTTGTTTGGAATAGTTTGAACTTATCATAGTGATATACTACTAGACTTAGTTATTCTAGGATTGTGGAATTCGTGATTTAGTACTATTATGATTTATTATGGTGCTGAAATGATTAATCGGTATGTTATTTATAGGTACTTCATCATTTTTTTATATGTAGTAGACTCTTACAAGTCTACAAGTCGAGCTTACGGAACTCTCATGAGTCTACGTAGACTCTCGAGTTTGATAACATTGCAGGTAGGTTAACATAATTATTAAAACACAAATTTCAAAACATAACAACATAAATAGAAAATAAACTCATCTCTAAGCTAAGAATGGATTTGATTGAAGAAAAGAGAGAGGGGGGGGGGGGGGGGGGGGGG
>PYAF01005211.1:974249-1037622 GCA_007407185.1 Glycine tomentella | reverse complement strand
TTAAAATATTTACAATAAATTTTAAATGAGAATGTTTTTAAAAATAATTTCTCCTCATTTAGTCATTAAAATTTTCGAATTATTATTTATTTTAATTTTTTTCCCAATTTCAATTTCATTTTAATTTGATTCAAAATTTCAAACCTTGACATAACACATTAAATTTAAAAATATATTTATTTTTAAATAAAATAAATTTTAAATTCAAATTGTTATAATTTTAATCAAATTATAATTTAATTTTAAAATCATTAATTTTTATATATCATATCAACAAAAGTCGTATATGTGAACTGTAATAATTTATTTTCATTTCGATTTGTTTTTATAATTATTTTAATCAATTTTAAAAGTCACGTCTCTTTCATTTATTGAAATTAAAATATTAATTATTAATATTAAAATATCTAGTATTCTTTTTAACTTATTTTTGTTTGTACAGTCTTATTTAAATTTTATAGCATCTAAATGATGCACAGAAAGTTCCTCAACGTAATAAACCTAACAAACCATACGAAGCAAAAAAATAAAAAAAACAAAAAAAAACCTAACAAACCATTTATCAACTTTGAGGAGATTGACACTTTGTTTGTTTGCACCAAAATTAAAAGGAACAAATAAGAGAAAAACAAAAACTTTAATTTTTGGTACATTCCTTCATTTCGTCGTTGTGGCAGAAGACAGGAAAAGTAAGTTTTTTTGTGAAAGGAATTGTTCACTGTAAATGATTAAATTGTCATTGTTTTGTTATTATTTTATTATTTTCCAGATATTTATGTCATTTCAATTGTAATTTTTTTCCTTCGTTTTATTTTATATACATTTAGAACTTTCTTTTCATTCGTTTTCTTTTTCTATTAAACACTTAGGTGACGTACATTTTTCCTGTTTTCTGTTTTTATTTTCAATGAAAATATACAAAATGGGATTGAAAATGCTTTTGTTTAAACTTTAAGAAATATTTTATGTGAAAATGTTTTTCAATTTATGTCCAATTTTAAAATTGGCAGGAAGTTGTTTCCAGCTATCCTTTGTAAAATTTTGCAGAAATCTTGTAAATATAATAAAGAAACTTCAACATCCTTTTTATTTTATTTATGTCAGTGTGGTCGTTTCAGCCTTAACCAGGATCCCACTCAATTCGCATCTTCTACAAACTTTCATGAAACTGAGTTGGATCAACATCTCCTTACCTTACAACTTCATGCCTCAGAGGAAGTCTCTCTTCCAATTGTTGGGGTCGTGATTCAACTACATGCAACACTGTGTCTCTTCCAATTACTCCAAGCACATCTTATGGAGGCTAATAAGGCTCATATTAATTGTTGGGGTTAGGGTTAATTTTATGGATGAAAGAAGTCAGAGAATACAATTCAAACAAACACTTTTTCAACATGTTCCTTTTGTGAAAACATAAAATAAAAAAGCAAAGCAAAACATATGTTACAATTTCTGAAAATCTAAATATGAAAATTGAAAATGTTTTCTGAAGCGGTAGTCTCAATGCTTATTATTTTCTCTCATTTATCAACTATCTCTGAGATGTAGAACAATTCTTTTTATCTTTGATAACCCAGTTCTTGGGATTCTTCTATGATATCGAGTTTTTAACGGTGAAAGACAACCCAAAAATTTAGTATTCTCTTCTATTTGTTATTTAATATTAATATTTTAACTTATCTATGATTTAATAAAATATCTATTGGCCTAAAAATATTTATTTTCTATTTTTATTCTCTTATTCATATCATTTTTTCAGTTAAATATATTTGTCATTTTATAAATAACTTCTCTTTAGTGTATAATGATGACATTGATATCATGCATACTACGACCTAAATCCTCCATTTTCTTTTAGTTCTGGTGGGAATGTTTCTTCCTTCCTTACCTTTCCCTCTCGCCATTTTCTTTTATTTCCTCTGATACCAATCTGCCAAACAATTATCACATTTTTTACTTCTTTTCTCTTTTTCTCGCAACGTTTTTCTTTTTCTTTTTTTTCATAAACTAAAGTATTAAAAAATCATCTCACTTTCCACTATCGATACAATTGCCAAATGGTACAATCTCAGCCCGGTGGCCTGTCAAACTCGAGAGGGTAGCCATGTATTGAATTCACAATAAGTACTAAATACAATCTCAGTGAAGTTTTATTATTAAATAGAATACATGGCACACTGACAGACCTTACACTACAGGTAGCAACCTGTATTCACAAACTGCTAAACGTTTCATCAGATGTAATATTTACAGAGGGAGGAAGAATGGTAAAAGAACATATCCAACTACCTAATCAAAGTACAATTTTCCTACCTTGATACCCCCTCCACCAGATTGTCAAACGATTTGGTTATTCTCTCAAATCAATTTCAACTGATGACAGAATAACTCATCGTCAACAACCTATGTAGAATGGAGTAATAATGTAACATGCTGATAAAATTTGTTAACTACGGAGACCATGACAATGAAACCAGCTCTAAATCCAACTCTGGGGTATGGGGTAACCTTTGATTGGTTCAGATGGATCTCGAACTAGACCTCTCCCGCTGCTTGAGCCACGGCTAGGACTCCCCGTCAGCATTGCCATCAGACTACCACCATGCACCCTGCCTTCAGGAACAGCAACTGACATTGGCAAGTGACCACCTTCCTTAACTAAGACATGAGCAGTTGCAGCTTCGAACTGTTCGAAGTCAGAACAGGTTGCAGCAGTGCCTAGGCTACTCCCTATTTTCATCATATCTATATCCATGTTTTTGTCAACGAGTACCTGCTTTAGTTCATCTACTTTACTGGAATGAGGATCCTGAACAACAGATCCCAGTGAGATGCCTCCATGAACCCTCTTGTCATGCAGTAACCCACTATGAAGTGCACACAGACCTGTTTTCCCCCTTGCAAATGAATTGCAAGGACCATCCTGTTGGATGCCATATTCTGAACCAGGATGGCCCCAAGAGCATCTCTTGCCTCCCCCATGTGCTTTGCAAAAGTCAGTGCTTCCTTGTGCACTCTTTCCACAGCCTTCGAACTTACATCTCTTGCCTCCCCCATGGCGAACACAATGATCAGTCCTTCCTCTAGCACTCTTTGTGCAGCCTGGTACAGCACACCTCTTTCCACCCCCATGTGCCACACAGAAGTTGGTACCTCCATGCACACTTTTAGTGCATACTCCACCACCCTGGTATGTACAGCGTTTTCCCCCTCCATGGCCCTTGCAATATGGGGTGCTCCCCTCAGCACCTTTGGTGCACTCTGGTGCAGTACACCGTTTTCCCCCACCATGTGCTTTGCAAAACATTGTGCTCCCCTGTGCCCCTTTTGTACATCCAGGAACTTGGCATCGACGCCCTCCACCATGTGAGATGCAAAGGCCTGATAGGCCTTCTGCACTCTTGGTACAATTTTCTCTCTGGCATCTCTTGCCCCCACCATGCCGGATGCACAATCCAGATTTCCCTCTAGCAGCCCGGGTACAACCTTCATGACTGCATCTCCGGCCACCACCATGGGCAATACAGAAATCTGTACGTCCTTCTGCACTCTTTGTGCAACCAAGGAATTCACATCGCCTGCCACCTCCATGTGCCTTGCAGTACACTGTACGACCCTCGGCTCCTTTGTGGCAACCAGGTTTCAGACACCTCCTACCCCCACCATGAGATATACAACGTCCAGAAGCACCTCTGGCACCCTTCCCACATCCCTCCACTTGACATGTTTTAGAATTACCGGGGCGATGTAGTGGCTGTTGCTGTTGTGTAAGCCCAGAAGTGCAGGTGACTGAACTTTTTGGTCCGGTTGACGAGAGGTCCACAACAGTTGGACTATGATCAAACTGCTTCGAAGACTGACTTAAAAGAAAATTTGTACCTGTATTTGATGACATCTTAGAAGATGGCAAAACAATCCCGGGCTTCCAACTACATGAAGTTGATCCCTCATCTGTATTTTGTGTCCCACTGAATGTTAATGGTTTCTCCATATTCAAGTGAAGAGGTGATGGATTTAGGTGTACGCTTGTAATATCCGACTCACAGGGCCCAGTGGAAAGGCTTAACTCCAAATCAAATTTTGGTTGCAGCTCCAATGTCTTCAAATTTGAATTAACAGGTTTCTTATGGCTTTGTACCTTCTCACAGCCAAGATGAAGAGAAAAGTCCAGTTCAATATCCATAGATGATTCCTCATCAATATCTTTGGCTGAAGACATAGCAGTGCAAGCAGCAGCAGAACTCCCCTTGCTGTCTGAGGAACTGCTAGAACGCCCAAGCCCAAGTGACAAAGAAGAGTCAACTCTTTGACCCATACATCCATCAATTAAATCCCACTTCCTTTTTGTTCCCTTAGAAGAGGGCACAGAGGTGGGAATTGAAGAACCAGGGGAATCAAGTCGTAAGATGGTATCTGTACCATGATAATCAGCCCCCCTTCCTTCAACTAGCATTGAATTGCCCAAAATCTTGAATGCATTTGCAGAATGATTAGCAGCAAATCCTAAAAAGTTCTTGAACCTCGCATCCATGGAAGTGATGAAACCACTGCCAAAACAATATCTAATCCTATTTATGAATTTCACAGTACAGCCTTCCTGACCTCCGGGTAAAAAAGAGATGTTTATCTACAAAGTTAGGGTTAGATTTGTCTACATGTGTTTAATGTACCCCCGCTGACAAATCCTGAAGTATCACGTCGATCCATCTATAAGATATAGAAAGATTAAGCTGAGGTTGAGTTTGTCAGATGCAAGTACAAATTAACCTAACAAGATCCGACTCCTTCCAAAACACACCATGGAAGCACTCAAACTATTTGCAACGAACCACGTGATTGGAACTGAAACATCTGCAAAAATAAACATGGTTGCAGTCAGATTTGGCATGCCTATTTAAATAAATGTGGGTAATAGATGGCATCAGAAATAAGTGAAACACGCAAAAAAGAAACTTATGATTGCCAAACACCAGATATTCAATGGCCCAAAACAAGCAAAAGACTATAAATATAAAAAATATAAAAAAATTCCAAAAACTTCATAATTGAAAAGTAAGATAAAACATAAACACTACAGATAAATCTACTCGTAATAGCATTTAAATAAATGAACTGGGTACACAGATCTCCATTGTGTAAGGGCATCACAAAGCCAGCAAAACAAAAACTGTAGCTATAGTAGTAGTTATATAAAAAGTAAAAGGTATGGAATTACATAGCCGCGGCGGCCACCCTTCCAAAAAATGTTACAAATAAAACCAAATCCTAAAGAATGAAATTTTAATTTTAAAAAAATGGGCTGATTAGCAAACCGGAGAGATAGCCGAGTGCCAGAGTCACCGTTCAGCCAACCACAAGTGAACGAGTAGTTGAAGTAGTCAACGGTTATTATATATAAAATAGTGTACATAATGCAGCATTTCATAAACAAGCACATTGTTTTGTCTGTTAGTTTGTCACGAGCACCAGAAGTGCAGGTCAGACCCCGCTGAACACCACTTTATACTATGTTTTGAACCAACTGGCTGGATCCAGTCTGCTGACCAGCTGGTCCTTAAACACAAGGAAACATTATCATGTCAAATAAAATTTTAAAAAAATATATAGAAAACTTAGATGTCTGCCTAGCTATAACAAATGCATCGACATTAAAGAGATACAAGAAAATGAGAGAGAGAGCACTTGAGCAAACCTCGCCAGTTAACTGATAATACATTTTCCCATAAAACAGCAGAAGCAGCTAGGAGAGAAAACAGCGGCCGAACACCAAATACCTAAGTGCATCAGTTGAAACAGTTCAACTAATATTATAACACAGAAAAGGTATGCAATAGCACATAACAAGCAAAAGATAAAGACTAAGAGCAAGCAAATGCATAGAATAAAATATGAAATAACAAACATTGGATTCTTAAGTGTAGCACACAGGATAACTACAGTCTTTGAATGTAATAATTTCTCAACAAGAACACAGAACATCATTAAATAAACAACTAAGAAAAAATAACCGAGCAAGAGAGCCTGGACAATGAACTAGTCTAGAACTCAGTTGCACAGTAACATATATAAATACAAGCATTGGAGCGAAAATTGTTTCTTCTTTCTTTTAGCTACTTCTGTTTCAAGAACAAAAATCAATTAAAACTAACCCAAAAGAGAAGGGCTAATTATAAACTTTCTTTGCATATAGAGTAGACCCCGTGAAAAAGAAATAAACAAAATAAATCCTTTCAAATAAATCATCAAAAGAATTGACCAAAACACGCGTAAAACAGAGAGATTTATGGAGAATTCCGATAATTTGTTGCGTTTGATCAAAGTAACTGGAGTCACAAACTCCAATAAATAAATAGAAAGAAGGAAACCAGAAACAAGGATAGAAGCGCACAAGTTGAATCAGCGAAATATTAATACTAAGTACCCCAAATACGCTGAATTTGATCACATATCATTAAATCGGAGCTAATTAAGGAAGAAAAAAGATTGAAGTAGAAAATATTATTATTGAACTGCAGTGAATTGCAGAGGAAAGTAGGAGAAAAAAAACAAATATTCCAATTCAACTTTCATCGTTCTAAATTTGCTGAAATATGCTAAACTGAGAATCTTCAATCAAAATCAAAATTCAAAATTCTGTTTCCACAGAGTCGAGAAGGAGAATAAAAACATCAATTCATTGGCACGCCGGTCCTTTGAATACAATTCCAGATGCCAAAGAAATAAAGTCGAAATGGAAAACGAAAGGGCACGCAAATGATGATTCCCTTTAGCTCACAGCTGAAGAGGTTCCATGAAAATTAGATTGGAGCGAGAAATAGAACAGGAATTGTAATTGGATATCGGAGATCTGAGGAAGAGTGAGTTACCTAGCGCGTCGATTGGATTGGACTCGATTTGATTTTGATATGGGGTTAGAGAAGTGGTTCTAGGGTTTTGAAATTTAGCGAGAGAGTGAACAGCGAAGGCTGACAAGAAACGGCGAAGAAGAAGAGAGTAAGAGAGCAATGAGGATGAAGAGGCGCGTGTTCATAGTGAGCGTACGCTACAACCAATTTTAATACTCGACGGATTCTAGGGTTACGTTTCTCTTCTTTCTTTGTTTTTCTTTTTTTATTTGACTTATACTGCAATTATTATTTTGTTTCTTTCAGAATTTTCAACAGTTTGGCTTCTTTATAGAGTTTCCTTCTTCTTTTTTAAGAGCTTCTCACAGTTTCCTTGGTTCAAAGGAAACTAGAGGTAATAGGCATTTAAATTCAGTAGTGACAAAATGGTTAGGGTAGTCGAATCGCCTCAATTTATTTAATAGTAAATAAAATGTAAGATTTAAATTTTAAATTTTGAGTTTGAATTAAATATATTTTTTTTAACCTGCTTAGATAGTAGTTCGATTTAAGCTTAGCTTGAAAAAAAATAGTGAAATGTTTTTTTTAAAAAAAAAAAAAGACTTTCACTGAGTTTTTTTTTTTGTTTTTGAAGTTTGAATAAAATTAATACCTTTTGGTTCTATATACTATAATTCTCAACCATGCTAGTCTAGTTTTTCACGTCTAATGTTACAAAAGAAAAGAGAAAAAAAATTATTTGTTTAATATAAAAATAAAATTATAAAATAATATATTTCAAAAGCAATAGTGAAGAAAACAATTAATTTTAGTTTTTATTTTTTATTCATTTTTAGTTTCTATCGAATTTCAGATAATTAATTTTAGTTTTTAATTAATTTTTATTCACAAAATTAAGCTTTGGAAAGATAAAAAAAAATGAACTAAAACGTAGCAAAAATTCAATCTTAAAAGGACTAACTGATTAAAAAATGATAAAAATTGTTAGAATGACTAGAATTAGACATTTGGAATTAGACCTGAACTAAAAAATCAACAAAATTTCGAAGAGAAACTAAAAAGGCAAATCTGAAAGTAGTTGAGAGAAACAACTTATTTAACCATAGCAACTTCTATTTCTGGAGACAGGCACTGGACAATCACCTATGAACACAAATTGATAAATGATACTAATGGATAGTAATTTACATATTGTGGTAAGTGTTGGATGCGCATGAATGAGAGACTGTAGCCAAATCGTCTAACTTCACTTCACTGTATCCGTACGTGACACATGCCTATCGTCATATCAAGCTAGATGGAAAAAAGACCACGTCTTTATGGAAGAAGCAGCACCTGATCTTCAAACCTGTACTATTTACCTCACTGCTGCGACATGGTTCTGACTTCTGATTCTTCACCAATGTTTTTGGTGTTTAAAACTTTAAGTGAGTTAAGTTTCATAAATTCAATAAGATAAAAAAATAAAGTTCAACCTTTTAAGAGTGTCTGTAGAAATATTTATAAATTACTATCAATTAATAAAAAATGAATTTATATTTGAGATATAAATCCAATACAATCTATAGCAACTAGACCAATTTTGTATATTTAATTTAATTGTATGTAAAAAAAATTGAACTAGAAACAGACACACCACGAGCAGAATCCTCTAACCCGATGGATTGAGGGTTACACTCCCTCACTTTCATAAACTACAACTAAATATATTAGAATTTTATTGAACCCACTGTTTAGTAATAAACCTATATATATTTATTTTTGCACTCTCTATATTTATATATTGAACCCACTATGAAGTGATAAACCCATATATATACTTATATGATTTATATCTTTATCTTACATGTATGTTAATAATATTTATCAATTATTATTTTTTAAATAGATTGTTCTCACCGGTGATTTGCCATTGTTCTATACGAATAATATAATAAAAAATAAATTAATCTTTGGTGAAGTAATTAATCAAATTAAGAAATTAAATTAGTCGTGAAAATAATAAATAAATGACTAAATAGTAATTTTTATCCTTAAATGTATAAAGCACTGATAAATTTGTCATCAAAAAATGAAAATTTAAATTTTAGTTCCCAAAAGTTAAAAAAATGTGACAAATCTATGAATATGTTAACTTTTGTTCGTTAATAAAAGAGTCTATGTGACATTCAATAATGAAAATGGATATTTACTCAAAATATAATTTAATTTTATTTTCATCCCCTTTTTTAATCGTTACAAGCATAACATTATAATAAACACTTAAAAAATAAGAAAACAAATTTAAGTTAGAACAAACACAATAATAAATATAATATTAATTAATAAACATAGAATCTGTCTGTTGTTCTAAAATTCATAATATAAGTATACTTTATCTAAAATATGAGATTCAAACAAAAATACATTGTCATTAAATTAATTCTTACAAAAAAATGAGACTCAACTTGATTTTGTTATTACCTAATATTGTTATGATAGAAAGTTTAGAACTACAAACAAATTATACTTATTATTATATTTATTCTAATTTATGTTTGATTTTTTTTTTAAGTATTTATTATGATGTTATGTTTGCAATGATTAACAAAGGAAAAATGATGAAGATTAAATTATATTTTTAGTAAATAGTCGTAGATTGTTAACAAATTCATTGATGAATATGTCATATAAACTTTTTCATTAACGATAACGGACGAAAATTAATTGATAAATAAATTTGTTACACTTTTATCAATTTCAGAAATTAAAATTTGAATATTTATTTTTCGAATATGAATTTATCAACGCTTTATATATTTAAGAATGAAAATGATTATTTAATTTAAATAAATTAGAAAACAAAATGTGATGAATTGATATTTTGAAAAACTGGTATAAAGAAAATATATTAAAGAAGGATATAGATCACATTTGTCTAGATGCAGGTTATGGGTAACGCGGCGCAGCGTGGTGATACGAGATTGTTGATAAGGCAACTATCGCGGACGGCTTAAGTCAGCTTGACGCTAGGTAAAACAAGGTAGCGGCTCGTCTCGTTACTGCTCTCGTTAGACTTGGACCCACACCAAATCCATATCACTTATGAAAGTTGTATTTTTTAATGACCTTTAAGAATTACTTAACATATTTTATTGAATATTTTAATTATTTAAATAATATTAAATAACCTTATAGTTTTTATATAATAATATTTTCAAATGTTTTTAATATCGGTTATTTATTATTTAGCTAAAAAAATTGATAGCAGAAAAATTAACTTTTCAAATATTCGCTAGTTGAGAAACTATTTTGTTTCTTTATTTAAACTTTAAAATTCATTTAAGAAATAAAATTCTAAGAAGTTCGATTTATATTTTCCAAACCAACTTTATTTTACAAAATATAAATTATATTTTTAAAGTTCTAGATTTTAGCAATAGTTGTACTCTTAAAATATTTAGTAAAGTGAGTTTTACTTTTATAAAAAAAAAACGAAAATTCAATTGTGTTTTAGGATTGGATAAGGATCAGAATAAGGTAAAAGGTCTCTGAAAAATAAAAAATGCATCATATAATATCTGTCTAGGATAAAGACGTTAAAGAGATAAAATTACTATAATCAAATTATCAAAATTAAAATATAAAATAACATGTATAAATACTTATATAAAACTATTCAATTATATGAACTGCCAAGGTTTATTATTTTTTAAACGTAAGGTGTGCAAACTTAACAATTTTTTTAAAAAAATATTAGAACGTAGCCATGACCTAACACAATAAGACAACGCAAAATGGATCTGCGATGAGCTTACTAATACCAAATTGGATCACTTTCAAGTTTCAAGTGCGCCTCTTCGTCATTCACAAAATTTAGCAATTGGCCGTTTAATAATAATAATAATAATAATAATAAGATTAAATTAGCTTTTTTCACTTAAAATAATTTAAGTTTAATATTAATTTAATTTGATTCTATTTCTAAATTAATCTGATGGTGTCAAAAAATGTAGGACTTATGAGTGTTTAAAATCATTTAATAATGATTTAAATCATAAAAAATATAATTTTTTAATATTTTTAATTCAATTTAGACAATATAATTAAATTGAATTGATTTTAAAAATTAAAAAATCAAAATGAATCCAGAAAAAAACTAAAACACCAAATTAAATCTAAAAAATAAATTAAACCTAATAATAATCTATGACTATTATAAAAAAATAATATCACTTAATATCATATTTTTTAGACATTTCTATTATCAATTATTATAAAACATCATAACATTTTATTTTAATTTATAACAATAGGTATATCTTTCAAAATAAATTAAAATATATTTGATAACTTTTAATTTAAGTCACGAAGTGTTTTCTTTTTTTGCATCTGTAATATTAATATAATCTCCAAACATTTTTTTTGAAAAACAACATTGTTTTATATTTTTTTAAAACTGCCATATAATAGAAAAATGTTATAATGAATAGTGTACATTTCCGTCTTTATCTAAACTTTTAACATTTTATGCTGGCTTATACTATAACTAATTTTTTTTATTGTTATACTTTAACTATTACTAATACAATATATTTAACGTCATTTTACTTTTGACTGGTATTTGGTAGCACTGGAAAGGATGGAGAAGAGCACGCTCTTGAGTAGAAGGTGCATATGACGCGCAAGACCAAGTTTGCTGTTTGCATCGTAAAATATCTGGATGTGGCTGCGTTGCTGGCTCTTCACTCTTTGCGGTGCGGATCCATTCGTTACCTTTGAATTTGATGTTCTATTTGAGGGGAAAAGAGCAATGGTTGTGAGTGCGACTGTGTCCTTTTTATTCACTTCTCCTCTGCTGCTTTTTGTGTGTGCGTGACACTGACATCGGCAAAGATAAGTCCTCGCTAAAAAAAAAAAGAGTGGCGATCCGTTTACCACCATCTACAACATCCAAATTATAACTAAAAAATCAATCTCATAATTTGTCCAAAATATTGAAGAATATCAAGTAAAAAAATTAATAGTTTTTTTAAATTTTGATGAACTGAGTCTTATAATTGGGAAAAAAAATTGTATTCCCTTATCTTCTGTATCTCCCAGCCGTTCGATCTTTACACTTAATTCCATGACATGAAATTTCAGCTGTTGGATGAGATACTCTACTATATGATGGTCCCACCCGCACTCACCGTATCCACCGCCCACCCTTTTCGCCCAAAACCGGCGAAAGCTGATTCTGGTTTGCCAGCCATCACACTGTGGGAGCTCGCATTGCAAGAGAAAAGTCCACCGCCGATTTTGCACCGCTAGATCTGCACTGTGGACTTTTATAATTCTAACGATCTACGGTGTGTGTAATCTATGCGCAAAATTAGGAGGAGAAAGACAATTTGGATTGAATGGCCTCAATTTTTATGTTTTTAATTTAAAAATTTGTTTTTTGGTTATTTAATTTTTTTTCTTTACGAATATCAATGGAAAGTTGGGATTGCTTTCCCAGGTTTTTCAAATAATATACCTTTTCATATGCGGATCCTAGAATGCACATGCCATGTTTCAGGATGAGTCATCGGCTCTCACACCAAGTCACCACTCACCAACACAGCATTTTCCAACGATGATAATATAAATTAAATACTATGTTGTTCTTGTACTATTTTTAAACAAAAATATAACGAAATAAATAGGAAAAGAAAGGGAGGGCAAAAGAAAGTAGAAGAAACAACCAATAAAAGTGGCATCGTGGATTTCGAGTCTGGACTTCGAGCATGTGTGCTTCTTTGTCCCACCAGATCTTCCCTCTATATCTTATTCTTACTACTTGCATAGTACTATCACTTTTTTTTTATAAAAATAAATAAATTGTGCAATTAGGTATCTTTATACTGTGGGGTGTGGGTAGTAATTAACTCATGACATTACATGAAAAAATCGTCTTAGATCACAATTCAGACCTTTTTGTTTTATAACAAGCCGCTCTGAGATAAATTCAGCTTCAACTCTTGGTCATTTTGCTTAATATCTACGTAAGTATGAATGAAAAGAAAAAAAAATTTAGTCATGAAAAACTTTAAAGCAATATTGGTCCGAAGATCGTCTATATATTCAAGCGTGTGATTTATTCATTTATTGGGGGTACTTCAAGGTTGAAATGTGACTCCATAAACAGTTATCCCAACGTGGGAATGCCCTAGTACAATTGTGTCATCACTATTTGATCTTCAACTATCAAAATATCTAATCTAACATTTTGTCCAACTAATCCTCCATGAACTGAATGTAGTAGCCAAGTGTTAAAGCCAACTCGATCTAAGAGGACGATTTCTAATTTTGTCGATTATTTATTTATTTATTTGAGTGGTGCGTATAAAATACTTTTCCAAGCAATTGACAAAATGGGATTTGAATGTCGTGTGAAATGTTAAATGAATTGTAGAGACACGGAAGTGGGAAAAATAATACAAGTGGAGGTAAAGGTTTGGAGCCGTAGACTGAGAGTGACGTGTGTCCATCCCCAATTCTCCACAAACCACAATCGTCCCTTTCACCACTTTCTCATTCAAGGACCTTAGGAATGGCCAAGCTAATGCCACGTCTGCCACTGCAATTTTCCCCAACTTTTAAGTTTTAATCCTTTCACTCACCTCACATGCCTCTTTTTTCATCAGATAAAATATCCCCTCAATTGGAGGCATATTCTTAGCTTCATTATATCGAATTTCCTGAAATACTTGTGTTGCATATATATAAAGAAGTTTTAGAGTCTGTTTACCAATTACAGATGTGAATTGGTACACGTAAAGATAAATTGTACCACAAAAATGAGAAAACACACGCACACAACTAGCATATATAATCACTGAGGCGATTAGAGATGTCAATGACTAAAAAAATTACCGTGAAATGTTATCGAAGATATACACTTTTTAATTTCAACTACATTACAAATTGGAGAAATTTATTCAAAATCACATAATTATATGAATTTCATTAACTATTTATTAAATCTCACTCTAACTTCTTAATTTTTAATTAATACTATAAAAAAGGAATCTGGTTAAGATATTTAAATCAAATTTCATTTTAAATGTTGTGGAAAAAAATAAATGTGATTAAGAAAGAAGAATTTACTGGCAAAGGTAAGTCATTTTTTTAGCAAAAATTAGCTATTAATTAAGCCGGTAGATATTTCACAGTTACAACATGATAAAAAAATATTAAAAAATTTGATGATGATGTTTTTCTTTTAAGGTTAAACTATTAGTGAAGAGAAACGAAAAAAAAAGAAGGTTATGTGTTCGAATATTTTACTAACAAAATTCAATAAACTAACAACTAATATTTATAACAAATATAAGATTGACTTAATGGTTAAAAAATGAAATAGAAAAAGGTTATGGATTATTAACGTTCTAATGAAAAAAATTAACATATTTGTTGATTTAAAATAAAAATAACTAATATTTGTGATAAAAAAAAACTCAATAAATATTTTTATCACAAATCACAGCTGAAATACTTTAAAGATTACAATGGGATAAGTTGGTATCCTTTTTTCATAAAATCTTCTTACTTTAAATATCCTAATCTGTGTCTTTACTGCATTTATTTGTATCTTACTTAAAAAAACAGTATCCTTTCTACACGTGAGCTTATATTGCAATTATTCTCTTATCACACAAATGAATTCAGGTTGCAGCTAGAATGAAAGACGAGCAAAGAGAACGCACCCGATACATGTAGTCAACAAATTAACCTTAAGAATAGAAAGGAATAACAAGAACGTATATAGTTTCTCATCGCTGCATAAGGTATATTCCAAGACATATACACAAATGTAGTTCTTCATGCTTCACCCATAGTGCACTATCTACGGAATATTAAACTGTGGTCAGAAGAGCATCAACATATATATATATATATATATATATATATATATATTATATTCTTATGCTTGTAATAATGTTAGCCGCCCTATAACGAGGGACACTTGAGTCTTGTATTGTCTGGTTGGAAGAACATGTTCTTTCCGAATAATGGTTCCTTTAGAGGAACGTACGTCAACCATGTCTCTCCTGTTTATAGCAATCGTTCAGATTTTATACTAGGTTTCTTTGGCTGGAATTTATACACGAGAAGATTTACGTAAGAATCAGTTCTCCATAAACTGTCATACGAAAAAATCTCGGGCGATTTCTGAATGGGCCTTCCTCCGAGTTCAGTTTGCCCATTTTTCGGTCGAAAGTTAGCCCATATAAAAACGGCCACAATTTGTGAGTTGTCCACTTTAAAATATGAGGCCAATGCTTGTAACAAAAAAAGAAGTGAGGCCGAAGCATTTCTATAAATGGCCCAAGGAAAATAACAACATTCTTTCTTCCTATTATTCAGATTATAATTTTGAGTAAATTATACTAATTACTCCTAAGATTTCATGAAATTACATAAATTCTTTATTTTTTAACATTTATAATATTTTTTATATGAGATTATGATGTAATGCTTTTTAAACAATTAAGGATGATTAGTATAATGTATAATAGGGTGCCAATATTTTTTTTACAAGTTAAGGAAAATTAGTGTAGGATTGAATAGAAGTAGGGAGTGCCTTTTTTTGGGTCATTAGAGGGGTCTTGTAAAGCTAAGTTTCAGATTTTTGCAATATATTAATGGGCTAGTCCAACAAAAAGGTGAATTGTTGGAATTGCTATTAAAACTTCTCATTTTATGTGCGTGGACAAAAATAACCTTTTCACAGAAACTTTCTATTCCGTAATAGTCATTCCAGAAAGTAATATTTACTTTCCAAAAATAAGTGCTCCAAAATTATTCCAGAATAGTCATTCAAGAAGGTAAAAATTATCTTTTAGAATGATCATTCTAGAATAAGGTGATACAAAACAAAAATAACTCTTTCAACAATAACTCTCTATTTCGTAATAGTCATTCCAGAAAGTAATTTTTACTTTCCAAAAATAAGTGCTCTCTAAATTATTCCTGAATTGTAATTCAAGAAGGTATAAATTATCTTTCAGAATGACCATTCTGGAAAGTAATTTTATCTTCTAGAATAATTATTATATAATAGAAAAAAGTGTTCTAAAATTATTCCAAAATGGACATTCTAAAAGGTAAATTATCTTCCAAAATGACCATTCTAGAATAGAAATAAGTGCTCCAAAATTATTCTGAAAAAAAAAGTAATTCCATAAGGTGATTTTTATCTTCCGGAATGACCATTCTGAAATAGAATGATACAAAATTATTTCGGAATGACTTTTCCATAAACCAAACGTTCACTTCCTAAATGGTCATTTTGAAATTGTTGTTCCACAACAAATTCCCCTCCCCCACACTAGAAACCCGACACGCAAAGGAAGGAGAGGGAAGGTGGTGGCACGATGTCGGGAGGATGGTGCAAGGGAGGATGAGGTCATTGCTGTCGCAGGTGAAGGAGGAATCGTCATGATGCAAGTATGCTTGGGAGGGAGGTGTTGTTGTAGATATTAGGATTGTGATTAGTTTAAAAAAGGTGTTAGAATATTTTAGTCTTTTCAAACATTTTTGAGAAATACATATACAATATAAGAGTTATAGGATTCAAATGCCTAAAACTTACCACTAACAGTTGGAGTGTTGAACCCCTAAAATGGGTACTATTGTACCACAATACCACTACCTACCTATGTAGCATCGATACCGATACGACGTTTTTGATACGTTCCTGATACGAAACTTTGATATGTTCTTCAAAAATTTTAATATTTCAATATGTTTTCGATATGTCTTAGTATTAAATAATATTTTTTTGTATAGAGTATATTTCATATTAATAAAACATAATAAAAGGAAAATCATAAACATAAATAATAGATTATCCATACAAAATTAATAAATACCTCAACTAGTGTGTAGATATGGAGGAAGAACAAACTTCATTTTATTTAGGACACTTTTTTTTTTAATTTACAAAAATGACTTTTGAAAATATTTGACTAAATTGATACATAAAATGGAGTATTTCCAAGGTGTTGATATTGGACGTGTATATGATACATTGAATTTTTTTTTCCCCGAAAGTATCGGTACTCCATAGCTACCTACTACCATTAAACAAATTTGTTCCAGTTAACAATTTCAAATAGAATAAGATAGTGAAAGAAGAAGATAGATAAATTTTTAGTTGTTTGGTACAACAAAGTGAAAGAAAAAAAAAACTTTTTCTCTCTTTATTTGATTGGAGGAAACTAAAATTAATGATAAACATAGTTGAGAGAATAAGGTTAGTTAGAAAAAAGTTTAGAGTATAGTTTTGTCATTATAAATCATATCTTGCAAGTAAAGCACGAATCCCATATGCATGGATTGCCAATTTGCCATTGCAAGCTTGAATTCTAAATAAGAAAATCCAAGAAACCAATCAATCTTTTAGGAACAAAACAATTAATCATACATGCATGTTAATCATTATTTAATAAATTCTAAATAAGCAGAATAAATGACGACGTCGTCGACCTTAAGCCGTGGAGGCGTCATATACATCTAGTAAAGTTTGATTACTAAGAGTATGACAGAACTCCTACGTCGTATGATATATCCCTCCAAAACATTAAAAAAACAAAAAAAGATTACATAAATGACACAAAATAAGAAAGCATGCATAAAAAGAAATTCTTCCCTGGGTTGATTTATTTATTGTTCGCTAATCACCAACATTCGAACAAGTTAATATCCGCACGAAGCCTGAAATAAACTTCCCCTCCAATTACCGAAATGTCCCTGGTCTTATTCATCAAAGGGTCAGCACCGGCGAAGTTAATGCTACCCCTATGCTGGGTAGAGTTGAAGACAAAGGAGAAGCCAAGCCAAGCGGTGAAAATCTCCTTCTTATCGTAAATGTAAAACCCTTGGGCACGTCCAACCGGTGGCGAGTGCAAGTTGTTGTCCAAGGTGATGGGGTCATCGAACACAACCAGGTCACCGAAGTGGTTATGCCCCGCTAGTATGGTCCTGTTGCCCCATGCGGGTGTGCCCACAATTGCCGATGTCGCATTCTTGCCGTTGTGACCGTTGTAAATTATGTCGTGGAAGTAAAACACCAACTTCTTGCACGGCTCGCCAACCCTTTTTTCTCTCCAATGGTGTGGAGAAGCGGAACATCCCACCGTGATCACTAGCAAGAACAAGATAACCGAAACGAGCCTCGTAGTGAGTTCCATTAATTGTTCTTGTTGATTACTTGCCTTGCTCAATGTGTCACGGAATTGGAATTTATAAGTAGTCTAGACTTCAAGAATAAAGCAAAGTTACCATTAATTAAATATATCCGTGCCAAGTCTTTCAAGTTTAACCTCAATAACTTCTTTTTCTAGTTATTTGAAGCAATGGACAAGGTTAGGAATAATGCTTTTTTTGTGATCAGATAAAGTTTTATAAGCTGACTAAATAACACAGTTTCTTTATTTGGTTTGAGGTTTCTCTAAAGAACATTATCTTAGCTGGTCTTTCCTCTTTAATAACTAAGCTTGGCTTTAAATTAAAGGTATGATTGTTATCACTCCGAGAAGAAAATTACACAGAAAAAAAAAAGGGCTTATTTTATTTTGGCTTGCTTTATGTGTACGACTTGCAAAATGATTGGATGCATTAGACGTAAAAGGTCTACAGGAACCGAACTGGATAAACGACTAAACGTGTTTCTAGTGCAACCAGAACTGGTTCAGTTGCTGGTTGGTGCTGCGTCGGAAGCACCTAGCTAGCAAACATCTCATCTTCAACCCCAACACTCCGATTAATCTAGCTTTTATATATATATATATATATATATTATTTATTAAAAACTTCGGAGAATATATAAATTATATTTTTATGAAAGTCCATAATTATATTATTGCTAAACCCAGCACCCCCCAACACTAGTGCTGATTTGGTTACAAGTGAAATTTACAAGAATCCAAGACTATACAGAGATACCAAATTTAGAGAAACTTGACAAGTGTAATTACAAATATTTCCCATAATGTGGTCACAATTTCCAACCAATATGTAAAATCTACCTTAACATACATTATACTTGGAGCTCAATAAAAGCAGGAACAACATGTGAAATCCGAACCACATATGTTTAGTGATTGTAACTAGTTAGCTTCGAGTCTAGAGAGTATGTAGGTTCTTCCGTTAAAGAATGAAGTTAGTGATAGAAATATAAGATCGTTAGTATGTCTTCATTCAATGGTTATCAGTATAGTTGGTTGATGACATAAATATGTGATAAATATATAGAAATGCTTAAGAAAAAATATCAAATGATTTTAAATCCGATGATGGTTTTTAAGGATGTTAAAGTGGCCAATGAAGTTAATTCATGGGTTGAAAAAGAGACAAATGACCTTATTAAAAAGCTTATTCCTCTTACATCAGTTATGAATGTATTGAATGAGGGGAAGCATGCTGCGTGTTCAATTGAAGAGAGAATCGAAATGTGAGAGTATTTGAGAGAGTGTGGGTGGGTTGATTCGTGTAGCTGAACGTGTGCTTGTAAATTGAGAAAAGAATAAAGCTGACTTTTTTATTTTGTTTTAGTGTGTGCCAGTGGCACTACTTCATCCGTGTGTGAGAAGACATTGGTTGTATGTGCTTTGAGTACTGGTAGCGTAAAAAATAAGAATAAAATGTTTGAGGTGGAAGGCAAACCCAACTTCTATGGGGGCAAATCTCCAGTGCTAGGAGTAAAATAGGTAAAAGCAAGGAACAACCGAAAAGCATTTGTTTGCAATAGTCAAGATTGACTTTTTTTTAGTACGAAATAAATCGTGTTAAGAAAAAAATATTAAATTTTATCTTAGTATCAAATAAATCATCTTTTAAGTAAAATAGGTAGAAGAAAGAGAACCACATAATTCCTACCAATGAAAATAAAGAAAAATTGTGATCGATCCTAGTTATTTTTTGAGTATGAAATAAATGGTGTTAAGAAAAAAGTATCTTGCTTAAGATTTCAAATGGTTATTTGTCATATTTTTAACGGATAATTTTATACCAATAGCCTCTAAAAGTTGAGAACGTGAGATCCATACAATTAAATAGTTCACTACACAACATTTTCCATTAACGAACACACGTGGTGATGGCAGCGTCGTTGAGGTGGATATTACAACTACACAAAGACGTTCCAAAAGGCCGCTCGCTTCAACTCAGAAGGCTTGGGCTTCACCACCAACGTGTGCACTCTTTGTTGGGCCGAACTTCAATCAGGTTCTCTCAAACTTGCCCTCATGCAATGCCCAAAGTACCTTTCTTTCACTTTTCCTCGCATGCCCTCCATCTATCTGATAATTTGTGACTTACCAGCACTAACAATGACAACAATGCATTGTAACTCTCAAGTTTTAATTATCGAGTATAGTGTGTGCTAAGAAATGTTACCACATCACCATCCGGTGACAAAATTTTGTTCATTTCTATTCTACTCAAAACTTGGATGGTTTAAAGTGACAAAAATCAAAATTGATGATAAAGATTTTTCAAGGTATAAAAAACAAACACAAGGGATTACTCTATTTTTAAAAGGGTAAAATATCTGATTTAATTTCAGAGACAATGCAGAAGGAATACTCCTCACTTCTATCATTTACGGTGACTGACATCAATAGCACAGTCACCAAATTAAAGGCATTAGGAGCTCAACTAGATAGTCCTATAAAATATGAGAGCTATGGAAAGGTAACAATTCATTTAATTAAACATTCAAAACTACTTATTATCAAAGCTTTTGATACCAAATGGATAAGGTCTCTTTGTGATCAGGTTGCAGCTATGCGGTGTATTGATAATTGATGGGCATATCTTGGGCCTCTATGAACCAGCATAACAAAGGAACTGCAGTAACAGGTTCTTTTGCAATTATAATGACTTTAGGCTGCTTTAGAATCATGGTGACTTTTGAGGGGAGATAGAGAAAACATGTGAAACATCTCCTTTTTTTGGATTCCCTTCAATAATTGATAGTGTCTGTTTGTCCAGATCGATCAGGGCAGTACAAAGGGTGTGAAGTAATGGACCTGAGAATAGGAGAAAGAAAAAGTGATAATCAAGGGTATATGTACAAGAAGGGATCCAGATGTGAGATGTCTTCCATTTACCAGTCATGTAGATAGGGTATTTTTTGTCATCCATATCTCCTAGAAGTGACAGGAAATCCCCTTTTGATTCTTTTGTCAAGACAGCTGCCCTTTTATGTCTGCTGATTGAATTCTCATCTTGTACCTTTGAATTAAATCCAAATGAAGTTTTAGTCATAGATACACATGTTTCACAGATAGAATTTTTTATGATATCTTGGCATGCAATTTGCTCAATAGTTCAAATATTTGATTGGTGAAGTGAATTGAGACATTTCCAAGCATGTGATTTGGTATGGGGTGGTCTGAATCAAACAAATGGAAAACAGGATTTTGTATCTATCACTTGCCTGATTAATAGGTAGGTGGAGGTACATGTTTGCATGGAAGAAAGGTGTATTCCCCACCTCATAAATTGAAATCCGCTTCCTAGATGCGGTTTCAACATTAACAATTCTGCGCGTGCTTGTTTCAAACAAGTTGTAAGAATGCCCCACAGAAATTTCTGACGATTTGATCCTCTGATGAAATAAGCACAGAAAGTGAAAACACTAATCTTATGAAAGAGTTCATTGAGATGGGAAGGAAAAGCAGGCAAAATCTAACATTCATTGCATCATCCATGCTTGTAGCTTCAAGAAGGTCTCGAGAAATGAAGTTGCGCCCAATGCCACCAGCCACAATCTCATCTTCAGCCGGGGGTACAGAATCCAGAGTGAATGCCTGCGGATCATAAAGCCATTTTTTTAATTGCATAACATTTTTTCATACAATTAATTAGGAGGACATTGCTAGGCTCCATGACTATGTTTGAATTTGATAGAAAAAAATGGAATCAAATGAATTAAAATTGAAGTATAATAAAATATAATAGAGAATAAAACTTTGGTTTTGTTGTTTGGATATGTTACGAAGGAAAGTAACAAAGTTTTCATTCCATCTTATTTCTCCCAAATTCGGAGAGAAAAGGAAGGTAAATACTAGAATAATAAACTATATAAAGTAGAACGGGTTTCACTTGCTTCTATTATATTCCATCCTCGTTTTACTAATTCAAACAATGGAACATGATACCATTATATTTCATTCTCCTTTGTTTTATTCCCTTCCATCAATCCATTAGACAGAATGTCTGAGAATTTACATTTTAATGCATTTAATTACATGGTAAATCCTTAAATTTATCACTTATTAGATTACAGTCATTACACCTTTTAAATTGAGAAATTTACTTTGAGGAGAAAAATAAAGAACCTTGATTATTGATGAATTCATCAGTGATTATATACACTAATACACATATTATATTATAATTATAAGATCAGTAATAATGTAGACAAAAAAATCAGGACAAGTGATGCATCGATTCATGGAATTTTAACCAGTCCATGGCTATTGAACCCAAATGCACAGCTTGGAAGCTCCCCGGCATATGTATAACCTACAAAGAAGAGTCCATCCGGCAAGATTCCTTTGATTAAGTAGCTGCACATGTAAATGTAATTCCACACATAAATATTCGAATTCTGAAGCGACGAGGACAAGACATGACGAATAATCAACTATCACCAAACATGCTTACGTGTGGCCAACAAGGGCAACATTTGCATCTTCGTTGTGCGCCGCAATAGCCATAGATTCACTGACAACAAGAGCATCGGAGCAATCATCCGAGGTATCGGAGTTGGCACTTTTTGCTCCTTCTTTTGGAATAAACGCCAGAATCTCCTTCCTTAAGTTGATAAGCAATATCTGCTAACACACACACAAGACAGGAGATCTAAGAGGGTTGCATGGTTAAGGAAGAAAAAAAGAGGTGAAAGATCAGGACTTCTATTTCCTCTACTAGCAAAAACTAATATTATAACAAATTAATGTTTGCCCATAAAAAAACACACATACATAAGACACTAAATATTAATGATCAGGAGTTGTATCCCCTCTACTAACAAAAATTAATATTATAACAAAGTAATGTTTGCTGATAAAAAAAGTCGCATACATAAGACACTAAATATTAATGTTGTTGCAGCATTTTGGTTATGTATGCATGTATAATAATAATATGGTTTTGCAATATTTACATCAAGAAGTGGCACACCGCTTCCTGCTGCTGTCCCCAAAAGTTCATCCCAATACCTTGGAAATTTGGTTTGGTTGTTATAAAAAAGTGGTTTGAGAAGTGACTGTGAATGAGGGGTGTGGGCAAAGGGTCGAAGCTGGTTTTGTAGAATGAGGTCTGTGGCCACTCTACTCCTTATGGTTTCGGAGAATCTTCGGCCAATTAAGAGACCCATTTGGTAACCATCTTTGCATGGTCCAACTTCGAACACCTTAAGCCTATCCACACCGCAGCTTCCCATTTTGTTGCGCCTGCGATGCCCCCTATCCTTATTGCTTGAACAGGCTAATATGCCTGACTTCATTCAAATTCTCTTTCTTTTTTTATTATATATTTTCAATAATGTTATTTACAGTGTAAAAAAATTAAATTAAAAATAAATATATTTATTGTTTTAGAAAAGGTATAAAAAATCTGAAAAACCATATAAAGTTAATATGCAGTAATTACAAAACCTTGGTTTTATATAGGGAAAAAATACATAAAAATAATTTGATTTTTGCAATACGTGACTTAAACAATAGGTTCCATAAATAGAGACAGGAAATGGATAAACAATTTTGACCCAAGGAATTTTGGGCTACCAACTTTGGGATGAGATAAAGACATTGAAAAAGAAAATTAAACTAAGAAAGGAGATTTTTTATTTTCTCAAATTATAAAATAAATTAAATCTAAATATATTATTTTATTTACAAGAAATACCATGATTATAAAAACTAGTTCACAAAGAGTTATAAGTATGAAATATCTACCAATAATATCGATGAGTATTTTTCATAAAAAAAAACTTATTTAGTCATTTTTAGTATATAAATATTTTTTAATTTAAAATCAAATTATTATTAAATTGTTATACGACACATAATTATAAATATGAAATATCTACCAACAATATTGATGAGTAATTTTTATCATAAAACTTATTTGATCATTTTTAGTATCTAAATATTTTTTAATTTAAAATCACATTATTATTAACTTGTTATATGATAAAACATATAATTTAGTGATTTGTAATAATTTAGATTTTTATAATTTATATTATCTTATTACTTAAAATATTATCAATATCAATATCAACAGCATCTTCAACTCAAGTTAATTGTGATTAATGGTAAATGAATCCAATAATAGACACGAAAGGATTATAAAAAATAAGATAAAAGAAAAGAAGGGGGAGATGAAGAGGAAAAAGACTAAAAAGGTACCGTTTGGAACATAAAAATAACAATGGATCTAACCCTCCACTAAACTTATAATTTTTTTTCATTTCGTCCTAAGACACATCGGTCACCAATTTATATCTCACTGCATTAAGTTTTGTTTAACTACCTTTCTCTAGGTAAGTTTTTGTCTACTCTATCTCTCTTTATGTTGAGTTCTTGATAACAAACTTTTGTTCTTATGGGAGCAGGGACCGTCTCATTACGTGTCAAAACCACCTCTATCTATGTTTCCTTATATTTTCACTCGCTGGTACTACTGCTACCTTTCATCGAATATATTCATTTTTTATCTTATCCATCTTCGTATAACCACACATTCACCTTAACATCCTTATTTCTGCTATCCCTATTTTATGTTCATGTGGCCTATTTGTTGGTCAACATTTAGTTTCATATAAAATTGCATGTTTTACAGTTGTTCTATATAATTTTCCTTTTGCTTAAGGTGAATTTTATGGTCACACAACAACCCAAATGCACTCCACCATTTCATTCACCCTGCTCTGATTTTATTATTTACATCCTCGTCAATCTTACCACCTTTTTACAAAATTGATTCTTAGTATCTAAAAACATCTTTCTTGGATATCTCTTGACCAAGTAGATGCACGAGGTTTTGATCACCATCGCTTACCAGTGAAATCTCACATTTCATATACTCAGTCATGCTCCGACTTAATGTGAATCATTCAGACTCCAAAGTGCTTCTCCGCAATTCAAGTTTTTTAATAACACTGTCTTTGGTCTCATAAGTAAGCACCATATCATCTGCAAAAAACATAGATCACCACATTTTCTCTTGAATATCTTTTGTTAGTTCATCCATCATTAAGGCAAAGAGATTAAGACTAAGAGCCGCATCTTGGTATACACCTACTGTGATAGGAAAATAACTTGATGTTCCATTACAAGCTTTTACACATTTGGTAGCCCCATCATACATATTCTTGATTGCATTTACATATTTTAATGATACTTTTTTCTTCTCAAGAGTCCACCATAAAACTTTTCTTGGGACCCTATTATTTGCTTTCTCAAGATCTATGAATACCATATGTAAGTCTTTCTTCTTTTCTTGACACCTTTCCATTAATTTTCACATCAAGAAAATTGTTTCCATGGTACATCTTCCTTGCATAAATCCAAATTGATTTACATAAATCTTAGTCTCTCTCATCAAATGATGTTCAATAACTCTTTATCACAACTTCATAGATGGCTCATAAGCTTAATGTCTCTATTATTAAAACAACTTTGGATATCTCTATTGTTTTAGTAAATAGACACAAACATATTTTTCCTCTAAGCATCAGACATATTATTTGTTTGAAGAATTTTATTAAAAAGATTGGTCGATCATTTTATTGTCTCATCGACTAGACTTCTTCTCACTTCAATAGGAACTTCATCGGGTCCCAAAACTTTATTATTCTTCATCCTCTTTAAAACCTTATTAACTTCATGTGTTTTAATTATGCAGACAAATTTTCTATTCAGATCATCATAAACGTCCTTCTCGTCGTCTCATTAAAAAGTTTGTTAAAGTAGTTCATCAATCTTTTATTTACATCTTCATATCTAATCAATTTTTTTTATTTTGTTTATCCTTGATACATCTAACTTGGGTTAGGTATTTACTCTTCTTATCCCTCGTTTTTTTAAGTTTGTATATACCTTTTTAACCATCCTTGATCCCAAGATTTTTAAAAAAATAGACAAAAACTTTGACTCTAATTTTCCGCACTACTTTGTTTGCATATTATATATTAATATTTTTTCATATTATATAATATTACTTAAATTAGTATATAATATGAAAAATATTGATATAATAACTTCCTATTCGACCATAGTTTAACCATGATTGAATCAATAAATTCTGAACTAATGTCTTTTTCAATTCAATTATGAGTATGATTTTAAAAATATTGATATATATATATATATATATATAAAACCAAATAATTAAATATTTTTTTATGTTATTTCAATTTTTTTTAGTGAAGGATACACGTAGAAGATATTTATCTACTTTGAAGCATTAGTCCGAACTCTTAAGTCTAGACAAGGGGTGAACTTTCAGTCTGTACGTAGTCTAACTCGTGCTCAAACATGGCCTGCGCTGCGAAAGTTTGTTATTTTCTTATGCTCCTCATTGTGGAGGATGACTCAAACAAAAACAAAAGAACCTTCGCTACTCCATTATATCTAACAATTGAAAATCCATATTGAACTTAGTGCTCCTTAATGTTTCCTTCAAAACAATTATTGGTTGCATATGGATCGCTTGTCTTGATGGAAGCATCTAGACTGATATGCAAGAAGACCTAGCCAATGTCATTAATTAAAACTAAATTCAAAGTTACACTCAGATACCATTTCAAGTTGTATTTTACTTTCATCTGTTTCCCACTACCAATAATATTATTATTGTCACATCATTTAGATATGCTCCTTGCATGTAGCTAGCAATACATTACATCTATGTGCATTTTCTCTCCCTACAGCTTTTGTGTGTGTGTGTGTGTGTTTTTATTCTCTTCATAGTTATTTATAAAGAGTGGAAAAACAATTAGAGCCCTTGCATTGACTAGCTAATATTTTAGGAGGGGCAGACAGAAACGCGAGCAGCCCACACTGAAGATTTATTTATTTCAGTATCTTATATAGTTTAATACCGGGCAAGGCTTTAATGATTATAGCAAACTATCCATTTCACCATTTCCAAATGGGTTGGAAACATCTAGGTCCCAGAGAATAAAGGAACATTAAACTTTAGGGTAAATCAAACAGATTTGCATTGTAACACAAGACAATCCTTTTGTCAAATCTCAAATACTATATATAAAATGTATGCCTATGCATTAATTAATCAATTAACCAGTGGTCCTTTAAGTGATTGGCACGTGGAATATTATGATATTTTATTTGTTAATTGTTTTCAATGACAAAACAACTTTGCTTATTGTGTTGGTTAAAGACGGGGCAATGATCAATATAAACGAAGCACCTTAAAAGGGATGTTAGATTCGGTTCAAGTGGGAAAGAAACTCTGGGAGGAAGATTGTATAGTGTGTACATCCTAATCCAACAACAGTTATGGAAGTGAAAGGCCAGACACCTGCTGCTGGCAATAACTTCCCTTCAATGGTAGGGAATGCTATGTTTCTGATATAAGAGCTCGATACGCAGGTTATTTATATTTAAATTCTTAGCTAACTTGTTGTTTTGCAGTGTTTGTGTAAGCTTTTTATACAGTGGATATATATAATTCTAATCCAAAACGAAATTATATAAATGGATAAAAGTCCAGAAGATTGAACGGGTTGAGTTATATATATATATATATATATATATATATATATATATATATATAATCTTCTCTTTTGTTTTATACTATTTAACTTGGTTAATGTTATTGAGAATTGCAACATCAATCTGACGGAGTGTAGTTTAGAGATTAAGTTGATTAATATAGATAAAAACTACCGTATTAATACCATAAATTACTCTATCAATACATTATTAAAGAATAAAAAAATCACATACTTCCTGTAAATAAAATGAGTTTATTTTCTGGAATCATTCTATCTAAAAGCTAAAGGGCTCCACGCTCTTGAAACCTTTGTTACAATACAAACCTACTTTGCACTCATTTGATTGTAAATTATTATTCTTGAAGTTAAAAACGACGTTTCAAACACAAACATTCCTCCAATTGTGAACTATTCAAAGCTTTGCATATACAGTATACTAAAGAACATTAAATCCTTGGAGATTTACTGGTGTACAATGAAACAAATACCATATACACAAAAAAAAAAAAAATTATATTCATACCGCTTTAACATAAGAGTATCAGAATAAAATATTACTCAAGAAATCCAACTCCACCAAAGTAAACATTGTTCGCACTACGTTACTTGTTCTTTGCCACAGTCTGAATCTTGTTTGTGGAAGAAGAAAAAAGAAACTGTCTTAAATTCTGGAATGAAGAAGCAAGCGGAACAAGGATATGTTGGTAATTGCACTTGCGTTGTGGGAGACATAACGTCTAGGAACTTGTTGCGGAGAAAAAGCGCGACCCGAGATGAGGGGTAGACTTTGTACTGTGCTAGAGTATGGGCTCGAGCTATTTCTGTCTCTCATGCGTTAGTACTTGGAACTTGAAGAACACTTGCAGCATTTATTACAAAGAAGCAGTTTTATCTCGGTACACAAACCCTTGTTGAGGATAAAAAGGCCTCAACACAAGCTGTAAACCTTAACCTAACTCTTATTGGAAAACTGTGAAGCATGAGCCTGTTCTGTTGGCATCACTTTCCAGCAACCCCCACCACAAGCACATAAAGCACTTTTAAGGCAAATATTATTACTGTCAAAGATCTTACATGCCATGCCAGTAGTAATATTTGTTCAAAAGCAACAAAAGTTACACCGAAAGGAAAAGAAAATTGTAATTAATCACAATCTGGGAATCGGAGTGGAACATAATTTGGGACAGCATATTAAGTTCAAAAGCTGAGTTATGTATATACTACCTTACCATAAAGAGAGATTAGAAATGATATGTAGTTTGTCATGTGCAAATCAAAATAGTAGAAGAAGGAAAAGACAAAAGGAAAAGGGAGCTCCCTTCAGTCCAAGTACAGGAAACTTAAGATTCAATTTGTCTCCCGCATCATTCACTCATTTGCTGAGTATATTTCTTCGCTTTCACTCAGCATTTGGATGAATGAGTCGGCAGCTAATTGAATCTTACTGTCACCCATGAGTGGACTGAAGAAAGCTCTCTTACCTTAGGGCCTTCAACGTACTTCGCTTAGGACCAACACCAGTGCACAGATCTGCGTGATTTTCAACAAAAACAAAGTTGAAGATGCTCATCGTTAATTGAACACGGTCACAAAGGTTAGTAATAGTAAGTATTGAGAAGGAAAAATCTTACAAAAGGATCATCTTGAAGACCAAAACCATGCCTTAGACTAATCAAAACCTTACAAAAGGATCATCTTGAAGACCAAAACCATGCCTTAGACCAATCATGAATCTCTAGAAACTATCTAGAGCGAGCAACTCACAGCAACCTCCAGGAAATGAAGGGCTTTTTATAAGCGCTAGAAGAGCAGGGTTCTGCGTTAAGGCCCTGACGGTTAAAATTTATAAAATAAAAAATATAAGAATCGGGCAACAAAATAAAAAAGAACAGATTTTCCTTTCACCCGATATATGTAAAATTTGAATTGCATGTAGACTGTAAAGTAATGAGTGAAAAATATTTATCACTTATATGTATATGTGTCAAAATTAGGAAGAAAAAAAACAAGCTACGTTTAAAATCTATCATTTTTGTTATAAACGGTGTACGTCCTAAAGGATTTATATATGTTATCCCATGTGTTCTCAAGCATGAGGCTATATAACACTGACAATGTCGAAAATTCAAATCTAACAACAATGAAGGAAAACAAAAAGAAGAGATGAGAGGTTTTTCTTTGTGTCTAAAACAAAGTCAAGAAGGATAGTATATATAGCATATGTTGGTACCTTTGTGACCGTTTGAAATTAGAGGGTAATAAAAAACATAATTAAAATAATTAATACAGTCATTAAAACGTTTTATGGCTAAAAGATACAATAAATAAATGTCCGAAATCTCATGATATTCATGATCTTTTTTAATTCAAAATAATTTTAAAAAGTAATTTAATTAATTTAAAATATAAAATTTAATTTACAAAAGGAAGTAAGAAAACTTATATTATGACAATAAATCCATGTAGTCGAAGCTCATATCACTAATAAAGTAGAACTTTATTCATATTCTCCTTTGCTATACAACAGTAGTATTACCAGTCAGCTCTTGCCTCAGGAGTAAAGTAACAACTTAGAATCATAAATTTAATAATAGAATAGAAGAGCTGGAGGACAATGGAAAATTCTGGATAGAGTGTATTTTCATATGAACCTAGGATCAGTGCCTACGTTGTTGTGGATTCTTAATTCTTTATGTGATAAAACATGTAGATCTTTTTGGTGTTATTCTCTAGTAGAGTTATATTTTAGTAATTAATTTGTGTAATAATTGCATATATTAAATGTCAACTATAATTATGGAAGTAAAAATTTAATTTAATTGAAAAATATATTAAAAACACTTATAAAATTATACTACTTAAAAAATTATTTTACAATTATATTCAAAACTTTATTTTACAAAATTAAGAAGGAGAAAACCTATCCTTCTTAATTTTGTAAAATAAAGTACCGTATTTGTTTTGTATATACGCGCATATTCATTAATTCAAGAAAACATGTAATAAGTTAATGGAGTGAAACCACTCAAATCAGGGATATTTGTTTGTTTCAGACTCGCCCTGACTTTGCTTGTAACTCCTTCATGGAGAATGCCTCTTTTATTGATTTTTCAATAAAGTCTTAGTTCGGGTTTGGGGGTGTTTGTCCAACCCTCCAGCAAAAAAAGAAGTTATTGGAGTGAAATCAAATCATTCAATTCCTTTATATTTTTTTAAAATTAATACATTAACAAAGAGTTGGTTTAGTAGTTGAGAGTTCAGTAGTTGAGATTTAAATAGTATGCACAAAGTTTTAATTTTCATGTTGTCATTATTAAAAATAATAATTAAGAGAACAAATATTATTATTACATTCTGAATGAGAGTTTATTTTTGGGGAATGCATCATGAGATTTGATAAATTATATTTTATTCTCTCATCTTTTTTTATAAAAAAAAAAATACAATAAAAAATCAAAAACCATCAATAGACAAGTTAAGAACCCATTGAACGATCCAAAAAACAAAATCAACTACTAGCAATAAGCAAAATTTGGAAAAATAAATACTAAGCACTATTTATAAAGAATAAATGCTGCGCTTCTCTATGTTTTCGCATTTATCCGTCCATAACATATGAGACATGCATATCAGTACTAAATGGATCTTATTTTAATACGTATGTATATATATATATATATATATATATATATGTATTCTTCTATTTCTATCAAACATGAACAAAGTTATGTTTAATATAACAAAAATCTAAAAAAAGAAAAAGAAAAAAAGACACATGGTTTCTGTAATACCATCACATCAAATTGTGAATGGGTCGCTACAGAAATCGGTCTTATCGAAGGAAAAAAGCTGAGTAGCAAATGAGGAAGAGATAGGAATAGGAGTGTCTGATAGAGTCCTTTGCCAATCTCATTAGCATTTCATTTCAATATGTCCAATCACCACTTTTTCCATACTCACCTGTCCATCCATCCATCTCAAACGTACTCTCTTATATCAGATGCAACTGCGCTATCCAGCCCTTTACTTTTATTCAAACACCTACAAAAGTTGCAATTGCTATATTTCGTGTATAGCACTAACCTACGGACCCCAGGTAACATGAACCTGAATTTGTGACCTTATTCCTGTACTCGTTAACGTCACATGTGCGATATGCATGTGACATAAAATCCCAAAACTCAAAAATAAGTTAACAATCTGAGTTTAGGTTTACATACAGTTATTTTTTTTTTATTTTTTTTTATTTAGTCATTTTCAGAAGTAAATAATATATGTACCAAACATGTACAGCAAGTCGTTGGTTGGCATGAATAGCACTGAATTCAATCTCGTTAATCAAAATCTTATATTTGAATTAATTTTTTTAACAGGAATTAATTATAAATTAACATATGTAATACATTTATTTTTAAAAATAATCATTTTAAAAATTGTATCTATCATGATTTTCATTTTTTGGCTGTAGAAATATTTTTACATTCACATGTATATAATAGACTTAATTTAGAGCCCTTATATTTGTTTAATTTTATAGTTCTTTATCTGTAACTAAAAAATGTGAATAATGACATAAGAAAAAAAATTATCATGTACATCATTATATTGTAAGTTATTATACATACCCATCAATCATAAATTATCGATAAATTTTTAAGTTAACAATTAAAAAAATAACAAATTTATTATACAAAGTAATATATGCTAAAATAATAATATATAATTCATTAAGTTATCAATAATTTTCATTAAATTTATAAATAAATCATGTTAATTAAAAAACAATAATTCCTTTAATTCTTTTTTTTTTATAACAAACAAATGATAATATTAACAATACTATAATTTTTAATTTCTCTTTAAATTTTAGTGATTGATATCCTTTCAAAATATTTTTTTCTTTATTATTTAAATCAAATAAGATTATTATAAAAAATAAAATTGTTTTTGCAAATATTTAACACATTGTATGTCAAAATCTCAAAATTGATAATAACTTTGGTTAAACTGCAAAGATGATATTACATCGTAGAAAAGTATAAAAGAAACAATAAGAATAAATTCAAATTGTTGTTTAAATAATATAGATTTTTTAAATATCTATTTTATCCTTTATACAGTGTACTATTTTCAACAACAACTAAACTTATATATTGTATTTTATAAGAATAAATTCAAATTATTATCTTTTATTCAATTAAAAAACCCGAAAAAAATAGTTATTTTCTTCTATTTGTTAACATCATACAATTTTTTTTAAAACTCTTCATATTCAAAAGAAAAAGAACTGTTTTGAGGTTGTTGTTTTTAAATCATTTCCACGATAAAAAAATTATCAAGCAAAATTTTATGAGACGTTGAATTGTTGATGCAAATAAAAAGGGCCATACCACGTGATCAGGTGTATAAATTATGGTGGGACAGCACGTTGCGACTGAATAGGAATATATTATTAGAGATAGAAAATTGTTGATCAAGTACTTACTAGCTACTCAGCTACGAGGTCACTTCATGCTCATATGTCGCAGCATATAATTCAAAAGGCTGTGTTTTTTTAATTTTAATTTTTATAAGATTTTAATTTTTTATTTATAATTCATATAAATTCGTATTTACAGGGATAAAAATAAAAAATTTAAATTTATAAAGACTAAAAATAAATAAAAAATTTAAAAATTAAAATATTAATTATTAAAACTAAAAATAAACTTACAAAAAATAAAAATAACTCTAAATAACTAAAAATATAAAAACTAAAAATTATTTATCTCATTTCGATCCACGCTATATACAGATAATAATAAAGAAAATTATATACAATCTTATCTTTATGTAAATAAATTATTTTCGAATTCGAATTCATGATTAATAAATCATCAAGACACAATATTTTTAATTTAGAATATTAAATATGTTTACATTTAATATTTAATACAAATTTAGGACTTTGTGGTTTTGTTATTAAATTCTCAAATAATTATTTAATGTTAAAATATTTCCAAATCAGTTTTTAATTTAAAAATTTAATGACACAAATATAAAAAATTATGTATTTATCTTTCTTTTAATGGATGTATTTATCTTTTAAATATTGAAAAGCTAAATTATGCTCATTTCTTTAGAATGAACTATAGTAGTAATATAGATTAATTATTTATCAATTTCAATTAATCAATTATTTATTTAAATATCGGTTTAACAATTGTTTGCATGTTTATTTTTTAAAATAAAATAGTAATAATGATGTACTTATAGCGAAAATAAAATAAAATTCCCGCAAGGCAATACACAGAAATTTCACAAATACAAAGAAGGAGGGCTGAAATTTTAATAAAACCCTTTTTAGTTACTCATTCAAAGAAATGTGTTACTTATCCGAAAGAAGTGTTTCTAGACACGGAATTATTCTATTTATAATAAGGGTAAATACACTTATTTCATAAAAAATATTACTTATTTTTAGAGTTGAATAAATATATACCATCAGTATAAATTTTTTATGCTATTAATTAATCAAAAGTTATTTTTATACCAATGTAAAAATAATTATTATAAAAATTAACAAAATTTTCATATACAGTAGATTTATATGTATTATTTTCTCACGAAACCACTTACTACACATTTTTTTGTAGTTATTGGCTCATATTTTATCATCCTTCATACTAAATTAAATTAATTAGTAATTTATAAAAAAAATAGATTTTTTTTCTTAATTTATTTGATAAGTGTTTAAATTTCTTCAGTTAATGTTAAACATAATAAAATATATTTACAAATCACCAATAAAATAACTTTTTGCCAATTAAATAAATTTTATAATTTTACAAAACTAAACATTTAAAAAATATAATTTTCAAAATTTAATTTAGTTTTTATTAAAATAAATTATATTTACTTAAAACTATTTTAAAACATTTTTAATTTTTAAAATTTTTCTAACATCTATAAATTGTTATACAATAGACGTTTTTGTTTTGTGAGAAATATATAATACACGGATACTAATTAGATAATGTAACTAGGAATGACAAAAGAATTTCAAACCCATGATATTTATCCTAACTCAACAACTTTGACAAAGAAAATACCTACTTTGATTTGATATGAATACAGATATAAATATTACTCAAATTTTTTAAACTGAATGAGAAGATGAATAAGTATCTATTATCTAACTATTCTCATACTCGTACCCTTCACGTTTATATTTTTTAATTTTTTTTCTTACAACGTATATATACATAATATATATATATATATATATATATGAAAGATTTTGATTTTAGAATTTATTTTATATGTTTTAAAATACAAAATAGTTGAATAATTTCAATAATAATAATAATTAAATAGCAAACTTAAAATTAAACCGTTAATTAAAAATATAATTTAATTCTTAGTTCTTTATCTTTAATTTCTTTGTTATTTATTATTTTATATATTATTTAAATTAAAATATAATTAATAACTTAATTTATAATTTATTTAAAAAATATATCAATAAATTCAAAATATAAAAAATGGTGTGACATGTTACCTGTATATAACTATATATACTCAAATTTGATAAAACTCCATAATACAAAAAGAAGATAACCAGATAACCAGAATAAAAAAAAAAATCGGATAAAACCTGACAGAAATATGGATAAGTATTAACTTTTAAATCTATATCTTTCATACCTCAAATTGGAATCCACTCCAACTGTGATGTTGTCATGCCTAAATGTAATCCAATAAAGCATTTCTTTTTGTTTATTGATTCAGTAACGAAGCATCTTATGAAACAAATGACTTGACGCCAGTGTTACCAGTAAAGGCAACAAAGGATATTAAAATAGCTTACAAGAAGTTTTCTAATTGATATTAAAAGTGATATTTTCTCTTAAACTAAAAATTCACCCTTTTAATTTTAGCTAAACTCAAATATGAGAAGACCTAAACTTATATTTTTGGACTTTTCTAATTGATGACTTGTTTTCTTGTGGTTATACGTGGTGGACAGCGAAGGTAACACTTATAATGACTTTTAAGTTTTTAACAATCAATTGTTGTTGAATTAAATAAATACTGTAATAATGTATTTATATAATAATAAAAAGCTAACTGACACTGAGAGAAATCTAGTTTTTTTTTTTTTTTTTTTTTTTTTTTTTTTTTTTTATAATTGTGGTATGTCAACAAATTGTAAAAGACAAATAATAACATGTCTTTTTGAGTGTGAGAAGCCATCAATATCTATAAGATTAACATTGGATTTATTATCAAAGTTGATCTTATCACTTCCCAAGTGTAAGATATAAGAAGAGTATAGAAAGATGTTATTGATGATGCACTATGACACATTTTAGGGTACACTAGCCACTTGCATAAATAATTAAATTACCTTAGAGATGAACGCCAAATTTTAAGAGATATTGAGTGAGTTTAAACCTTTACAATATTTTGGGTCTAAGACTTTTTTCAAATATTTTAGTTGTCTAACTAAAAGGTTTTAATACATACTAGAACGTCTTGATCATGATTGAGGTGCCAAAATGATAACACTAATGAGCATAACAACCAAGTACGTTTTTCTGTATTAATCACTTATCATGTGGAGCACATGTATATTGGAATAGTAAAATGTGGTTTGCGAAAGTCACAAACCTAGGATTAAACCTCTTCGAATTATTCCAATGCGAAATATTGGTATTTTTTTATAAAAAAAGTTTAGGTAAATTAAAATTTTAGAGTTGATTAAGGTTAGGCATGCTCATGAGGTCCTTAGATCAAATAATAAAATTACACTTACATCCTTATACCTTATGTGGTACGATTTGAATCCTTACCAAAACAAACCTTGGTTGGTCAACATGTAGAAAATTAGGAAATAAACTGAAATGTGTCCTCAATAATAAGTAATAAGTTGATGTGATCCTCAATAATAAGTAATAAGTTGATGTGAATTTAAGGATGAGTAGAAACATGCAGGCAAGAAATCTTATATTGAAATAAAAAGAAAAATATGAATAATGCTGTACAGTGTGATGAAATTATTAATATAACATCTAAATATTTTTTTTTTTGCAACATATAACATCTAAAGATATGATATAAAACTCATTGATGTAAGTTTTTCATAAGTTCATTTGATGTAACAAACCTGTTTATTGTTTTCCTTTTTTGTAATCTCCATTTTTGTGCCTCTTTGTTGTGTCCACTGTAGTGTTATTAAAATCAACTCGGTGATTAATCTGGTTGAAATAATGGATCAGTGGTCCAATTGGTGGATCAGTAATTGATCCGGTATATATTAAAAATTTAAGTTTATATATATATATATCTATTATATATAAGTATATAACTAACATTATTTAAGTAAGAAAAGTTCATTTATACTTTAAATTGAAAATAAAAAATGATAATAATCTAAAATTTTATATAAAAAATTCAAAAAAAAAAAAAGCAAACCAGATCGGACTAGTTGAATCGACTAGATTTGGTCAATTTTAACCGAATTGATTGTATAAACAGTCCAACTATAAAACCGGACCAGTTAATCTATCGAGTCCCGGTCCGACTGAGAGTCAAACCAGTTTTTATAACTCTGGTCCACTATGTCGGGGACTTCCGAGTTTTAGGATTGGTGGTTGAGCTCTACGAGCAAATGAGTGAGGAGCGACAAAGTAAATGTACTTTAAGTTGAAGGAAAGAGTCTGTGTAAATTGGGAGAGAATCGTGAAAGGGTGGAATTAATATAGGATGTTCTTAAGGATTTAAAATGAAGAAATATTCATGATAAAAATCACGAAAATGAAAAAAAAAATAAAAATAAAAAACGATACAATTATTAAGATCATACCTGCAAAATAATAGTTTAGTGTTTAGGTTTTCCGAATTATTAAGATCAAATTGATGACAAAAATCTTACCTAGTACAAGTTTTTTTTAAATTACTCGTTGAACGTGGTCCACTTACCATTCCTCACATACACTATAAATTTCACTATTCCTCTACTCTTTTTTATGTTTTGACTTGACACGACAATAGAGAACGGTTACTATATTTCTGGCACAATATTGACACTTGACAGTAATGTTCAATATATATTACATCTGTTACTTTATTGCCAAGAAGCTCAAAGCTGAAATAAGCCGGAAACACTAATCGTCAAGGTCATAACAATCATAAGTAAATCAAATCTAGAACACCGGACAACTGGTCTACTGAAAATGACGTTATTTAAAAGACAATAATTATAAGTCCACAGAAACAATGGCTTGATAGCTATTCAGGTCCAAGACATGAAGACAAGCTTATGCTTCGGGATATTAACGTTCCAGGGCTAACCAAACATTACAATCAAAATCTTCAAGCAACAATTTGTCCAAAGAGCTGCTTTCGGATCTGCAATAAGGAGCAAGAAACGTCATAAGGATCTAGTCGTTAGACATGGTTAACCAGTTCATCACTTTAAAGTAATTAACCTTAAACCCCTTTCCCAAGAAAAAAAGAAGAGAAAGAAGAAATGAATGAGTGGTACCACAGTTTCAACTTAACCTGTGACCTTCCAAATTTTGCTTCCTATACAATATCCATAGTCAACGAAATATAGTAGACGGAAAGTAGGCCAATAATGGATTCATGGGAATACAGTACATTTGTTTGGAAGGAGAAGAAAGTGTGAGGAACAATTAGTGAAAAGGATCACTTGGACCAGTCCAGCAAATACAAAGCCATATAAATAGAGAGGGAAAAAGGGACTCAATGGTTTTAAAACCAAATCAAAAGTCATTTTTAGTTGGTTATAACTTCAATACAATCAATAGAAGGTGTATATAATATTGCGGAATGAAGTGAATAGCACTACCCAATAAACTACATATCTTTGCGAAAGGGAAGTGAATCATTAAGTACTGCATACAAGTTATTTGAGCGAGAGCAATATGAAGCTCAACAGTATAAAGAATTCAGCAACAAATATCTAACAACACTGAATAAGAACTGCTATGCACAACTTTTTTTTACCTCTGGAAGCTTTTTACGGAACACTACATCAAGACGAGCATCAAGAGTATTTTCACACACAATCTTTCCATCACGAGAAGCCAACACCACCCCACCGGAGCTGAATATCAACAAAAATGATCAGGTGTGCTACAACTGAAATTTGACAAAGCAGCTAAAAGCTAAAATGATTTTAGGAAGCATCCTCAATCAGATTAATCTTAAGATTTGAAATTGATACTTTTTCATCATAAGATAATTTTAAATTATAATTATAATTATTCAAGAAAAAAAGGTAAAACATAAGGTAAGAAAGCAGGGCCCTGATTGGCAAGGCCATATAGTTAAAAAAAAAAAAAAAAACTATGTACCCCATTGCCCGAAGGCTCCACACTATGTGCAGGTAAAGAGGAGGGATATTGTATCTAGCCTTACCCTTGCATATGCAAAGAGGCTGTTTCCGAATTTAAACCTATGGCCAACAAGTCACCAACACACACTTTACCGCTGTGTCAAGGCTTGCCCTCTTTTAAAAAACTACGTACCCCATTGTCCGGATGCTCCACGTTATGCGCAGGTAAGGGGGAGGGATATTGTACGTAGCCTTAACCTTAACTCTTGCATATGCAAAGAGATTGTTTCCAGATTGGAACCCATGACCAACAAGTCATCAAGTCATATAGTTAGATAAGATATAATTATAACATGAACATTACCAGTAGAGATCATGAGAATTGTGATGACTGGGTCTAGGTGGAAGATAGACTTGGTTGTCAACAATGATCTCTGGGGGATCAACATTTGCTTTCTCAGCATACTCCTGAGCAGCTGAATGCAGCACGTGCTCTACCAAGTGCAGGTCATCTTTCCGACATCTCAATAAGACAGAAGGTTCTTTCAGTCTTAGCAAACACTGCAACACAGCCCTTACATTATCTTCCAAGTCCACATACTTACGCATGGAAGTTAGTTCATAAAATAATAGCAAAATATAGCATTACAAAAGATAGAAAAAGGTCGTGTAGACAAGGGAAAGAGGGAGGGCAAGAGGATGATGGGGCAGGGATTGAACACACCACATTGAAGACCAAGGTTGATTCCCATGTCAGCAATTAGTTATGATTCAAAACAATCAATGATAATGATTCATTGATGTCACCAGGTGATACCAATTTGAAATCAAAATATTAGTTTTATAGATACCATGCCGTGCCATCACCACAAATGATACAAAAGTAGGACACAATAAATAGCAGCAACAGCGGTTGCCTATGTGCAAGGCGCTCACAAAAAAATGGAAACAACGATCTGAAAATGATAGTTGGCAGAACAGCAAAAATCAAACTATCAAACCATAGTGGGTGTACCATATTTAAAATTCAACTGACCTGAACAATGAGATCTTTCAGAAGGTTTCTGTACACATGATCATCATGATGATGACTCACATTCAAAAGTTCCTTGGATGCAGCTTCTTTCATGGAACTGATCACATCATCTTGAGCTTGAAGAACTTTAATCCGAGAAGCATTCAGCTGCATTGAGTACTCACTGCAACAAACAATTAGTTGTGCCACAAAACTTAAACTAGCACTGTGTTTGCAGCTTATAAATACACAAAACAATACACTGTATTTCACATTATGAAATAAAATAAGCCCCAGAAACCAAACTCTCAATCTCACTCATCATTTTATTAAAATAGAAGACAATTTTCCATTCATCAAAAATTGACAATATCCTCAAGTTCAAGTAATAATTTGCCAAAAGATGTCAACAGCTTGAAAGAAATTGAACATCAAAAAACAAAGCTAATTCAAAAAAAAAAAAAAAAAAAAAAAAAAAAAAAAAAAAAAAAAAAAAAAAAAAAAAAAAAAAAAAAAAAAAAAAAAAAAAAAAAAAAAAAAAAAAAAAAAAAAACAAATGAATAAAAGACACTAAACTAAACCTCAAGCCATATTTAGCAAATGTAAAAGTTCAAAATGGAGCTAACATTAATTATTGATTTTATTGAATAATAGGACAAGACCACAAGGATCGGCTAGACTATTTCATTAGGATTCACACATTTAGGAATTCAGAACTGTTGGATGAAGATCGGAATGCTCAAATTTTAATCAACTTAAAAAACACTCCAAATCTCAACTGTTCGATCTTCATCCAACGATTATAAATGCGCCGAATGCGTGCAAATATAACAGCACTGAAACCCGTTCCATTAGAGATCAAGCATTAGCAGTACCAGTAATCACAGTAACTAGAGGTTGCGGTATTATGACACGCAAGGGTCAAGACCTATACGAGTAGGACTCACTCAACAGAATTTAATTTCAACCGATGTCAACGGAGGAGAAGACCTAACTAATTTCGAACTCACAGACACAAAAGAAGAGTATAGAGAGTTATGTAGGAAGTTACATCTTCTTGCGAATTTCGACTTGGCGCTCTTTGCGTTCGTATTCTTGCCTGATCTTCTTTTTCTCGGCTTCGACCAACTGCAGCTTCTCGATATTGAATTCCTGCAGAAGGAAAAGTACGATCCCGTTTAAGAGCGTGAATTTGAAACGAAAGAGTAGAAAATGGCGAAATGAAGAAACCTCTTCGGCGGAGACAGAGATCTCGTTGGCCTTTTCCTCGGCTTCCTGGCGGATGAACCGCACCATCTGCTGGATTTGCTTCGAGACATCTGCGTCGTTCATTGTCGGAGACGATGAGATGCACCGGAAACTGCTTCTGCGATGCGATTATTGAAGTTGATACGTGTCGCTGCCACACTACCACACCCCACACGAGTTCACCTCACCTCTCGTTTATGCATCTTCAAGCTATAACAAAGTTTAAAATAAATATATTTTGGCTTACGCGTGGAAAATTTATTTATTTCTAATTTCTTTCTTATTGAAAAAAATATTTTTTATGTGCATAAAACATATTAAGCTGATTTTTATGTACTTTTGTGTGAAGCATAAATCTCTAAGATAGTTATGATAAAAAATTAATAAATATAACATATTTAACGATTTTGTAATTTGATGAAAATATAAATACCTTTACACAATATATACATTATTTACTCCAAAAATACTTTCGAGTAAACATCTGAGAGATTTTTTTTGGAGTTTAATCTTAATTTCCATGCATTGTGAACGTCAACTTCTCTCTTTTTTTTTTACAACAATTAATCAAAAATATGATAAACTGATAAGTATGTTTTTTTTAAGAAAAAATAACTATTATAGAAAAAAGTCAAAAAAATGCTATATAGTGGAAATTTGGGCTGGGCATATGCGTTTGGGCCTAAATGATTCATGAGCCCCTGAAGGCTTGACAGGCCCAAATTTGGGCTTATAGTGGAATTGTTCATGATTTGCCTCCCATTGAGGGGAAGAAAATGAGCAATCAACGCATGCTAAAGTTGGTTTTCGCATTGTAGTGAGAAAGATTCTCTCACAGACACAAGCACACAAGTCATGAGAATGAGATGGAATCAGAGCGCCCCTAGTCAATTGCTACTTTTTGAGCCTTTCTTCCCTCTGGAGTCAGTAGTTGGGACCCAAACCTGAGCATGCTTCTTCTTTGTGGAAAGTAACCATCATTGGACTTGGTGCTTCCTATATTTACATCTACAATCAGCTCTTATATGAAACAAATGAAAGCAACAATACCTAAAACAGATCGCCGTATTGGTCCTTCCATTTCTTAAAACTTGTCTAAGCATGTTCTTTTGCCGAAAGTGTTAATGGAATCCAACATTAACTGGGATTTCATCTGGGTGTTGCTTCTCACCTTGAGTTGCTGCTGCTCCTTGGTTCACAGCTTGGACAACACTGTTGCTGCAAGTGAATCATTGAATTCCTTGGTTCAAGATTTTGCTTTCAGGTCACTGGTCAAACACAGGCCTCAAACTGGTGCTCTGTATGATGCTCTTCTTCCAAGGAACCTGTCTGGTATGGATGTTTCAGTAGTACGTCTCAGAAGCAGAAGGCTCTGGAACAAAGGTGCCAACTTTAGCTACTTTCAGATCGCACCAAGAACCATGTCCATTCCCCATGTGAGGAGGTTGGCTATTGTCTACCATAACTTGGGCAACTGGTCTTCCCACTACTTCAATTTGCCAGGTTACTCACTCATCTCTTCTGTTGTCGGCTTCATGGTTTTTGATGCCTCAAATGTAACAGACACGAGTGAGAGAAACATCGCTCTCAACACAATGGGGCAGCCCATATCTATTCAATTTCCCAACATTACATTTATGGGTAGGGGTAGCATCAACACAAGGGTGAGATGTGTAGCTTTCAATGCCAATGGAACATTTCAACTTACTGAGATGAGTTCCCCTGGACCTGGAGTGTGTAACTCCAGAGACCAGGGCCACTTTTCAGTTGTACTCCCATTGGAGAAGAAGCGGGGAACATGGTATCTGTGGGTGATTGGCTTTGTTGTTGGATTTTTTGGGTTGATCATAGTGGGCTATGCGGTTTTGTCTTCTATGAGACTTCTCGAGACCAAGAGGATTCAAGCCATGGAAAAACAAGCTGGTGAAGATCAGGGTCTAGAAAGTAGATGGGTTGGCAACAGTAAAATGCCCTCTGCAGCAGTGACAAGAACTCAGCCAGTTCTTGAGAGCGGTGTTCTTTAGTTCACTGCATCTTCCCCATATAATCTTTTGTCCAATTGCTCTTGTTACTTTGCTAATACTGTTTTGTCAGTGCATGTATAACAAAACAAACACGGTTCGTCCATTCTGTGCAATAAACAAAGCATGTGTATTCTGACTATAAATGAAGGAATAGTTTTGTAGATATTTCAAGAATGAAAATTGTTTGTAGTCTTTTAACTCTCTTTGTACTATCGAATATGTTCTGCCAGGGAAAAGAATTGTCACGATTTACACATAATCAACCTTTTCTCAATGGCATGAAGCAATTTGCATTTGTTAATTAGTCTCTTCCAAGTTACAACTGTAAAGTGTGGCATTCAATTTAATAAACTGAAGCAAAAAAAGTTGTGTAAACTCAAAAAGAAACTATATCACAAAAGCATTACTGAGTCCGACCTCCAGAAGCACGCTACCATTAACAAAAAGGTAAAAATAAAAACTTGGCCATCAAGGCACCAACAAGAAGCACAAAATCTTAAAAGTGCACCTGCATGTAAAGTAACAAAGGAAGAAAAAGAGAAAATCCTTCACCACGTACACCAGGATAACCTATTAAGGCAATGCACACGAAACTAGCATGCATTAGTATACGATGTTCCGACCACAGTTGACTTGATACAAAAATCTTCAACAAAATTCTCATCATATTTTGTCAAGAAATTCATGAATGTGTTTTATACAAAATACAAGGATCAGGTTCCTCTAGCGCAAGCAGCTCTTTTAGAGAGTAAAGTAGCAATTTCAGTCATTGATGAAACTATCAACAGCCAATATCACATGCATAACAAGTCATGAATGCGTTAAAATATCAACAACTGATTCTCTTAATACTTAAACATTCCTCACGTTAGACGAGTCAACACAATTCTTCTCATCACATTTTGTCAAGAAAGTCATTAATGCTTTTTATATAAAATAAAATATAAAATATAAAATGCAAGGATCCGTCTCTTCTAAAGAGATACTTTGGAGAATAAAGCAAGCAACAATCTAGGTCATTGATAAGAAAATTTACAGCCAGCATCACATGCATGTAGATAATAAATCATGAATGTTTTGAAATATCAACAACTAGATTACTTATTTTAACCTTCCTCACTTTAGAGGAATCAAATCCAAAAATGCAATTATAACTCTAATTGGAAACAAATACACAGGAGACGAGAAAATCAACAACAACCTATACTCTACTTTAGCAAAAGCAAGTGGAAGCCAAATGACATGCCTTTGTTTTATTAAGATTAAAAACAGTTATAGCAAGAAAACAATAGCTGCTCTCTCCCTACCAAAGATCCTCAAAGAAACCAACAATTACAACTCAAATGCTGCACTGCAATGCACGACCATTAAACAAACAACCAAAAGCCATCATCAATCAATTGAGTGCACCAACTCCAGCCCCACTCTTGCGAGCGAGTTTGGTCCACTCGGTATGAAAAGCCCCAGGGCGATCAACCCTCTCGTAAGTATGCGCCCCAAACAAGTCCCTCTGAGCCTGAACAAGGTTTGCCGGCAGCCTTGCCCTCCGATAGGTATCAAAGTAAGCAAGACTGGCACACATTCCGGGAGTACTAATCCCAGCCGAAACTGCCAACCCCACAACCCTCCTCCACGCAGCGTGCCTCTGCACCATTTCCCTGGCAAACTCCGGGTCCACAATCAAACTCGACAAATTAGGGTTCCTCTGATAAGCCTTCTTGATCCTATCCAAGAACACGGCCCTTATGATGCACCCTCCCTTCCAAATCCTAGCCAACTCCCCCAAATTCAAGTTCCATCCTTTCTCATTACTCTTAGCCCTCAACAAATTCATCCCCTGAGCATAACTACAAATCTTGGAAGCATACAAAGCCTGCCTCACATCATCAATCAACCTCTTCTTATCCACCCCACTCACACTTACCCTGCCCAATTCATCACTCAACCCCGCTTCCTTCAGCACCGCCGCGGCACTCTCCCTCTCCTCCTTCAACCCACTCAAGTACCGGCAATCCAATGACGCCGCAATAGTGGGCGCGGCTATCGAAAGCTCCGCCGCCTGCTGCACCGTCCATTTCCCGGTCCCCTTCATCCCAGTCTTATCCAAAATCTTATCCACCAAAAACCCTTCACCATCTTCATCCTTCACTTTAAAAATATCGGCGGTAATTTCAATCAAGAAACTCTCAAGTTCCCCTCTGTTCCACTCCGAGAAAATCTCCGCAAGCTCGGAATTCGACAAGCCACCGACGTGCTTCAAAACATCGTAGGCTTCAGAGATGAGTTGCATGTCGCCGTATTCGATTCCGTTGTGGACCATTTTGACAAAGTTTCCAGAGCCTCCCTCGCCGATGTAGGTGACGCAGGGGCCGTCCTCGACCTGGGCGGCGATTTTGTGGAGGATGTCCTGGACGTTGGAGTAGGCCTGGTGGGACCCACCGGGCATGAGGGAGGGGCCGTGGCGTGCACCGTCTTCGCCGCCGGAGACGCCCATGCCGAGGTAGAGGAGGCCTTTGTCGGCGACGAGGTTCATGCGGCGCTCGGTGTTCTCGTACCATTCGTTGCCGCCGTCAATGATGCAGTCGCCGGGGTCAAGGTGGTCGGAGAGGGCGGCGATGGTGTGGTCGACGGGGGCGCCGGCCTTGACGAGGATGATGACGGATCTGGGGCGCTGGAGGGAGAGAACGAAATCGCGAGGGGTGTATTGGCCAGTGAGAGGGAGGGAGCCCTCGTTGCTGGCACGATCTACGGTCTCGTCAACTTTGGAGGCCGTGCGGTTGTATACGGAGATCGGGAACCCCTTTTCTGCGATGTTTAGGGCTAGGTTTTGGCCCATCACGGCCAGGCCCGCCAGGCCTATGCGCGACAGAGCTGCGGATTCCATTAGATTAGAGAGAAATAGGAAGGAAGGGTTTGGTGTGCGAAGGAGTGAGGGTTGATGGTGGTTATGTGGGTGAAAGTGTGGTTGTTGTTATAAATCTAGTGTTGTTGTTAATTATTAATTATTAATTATTATCTAGATTACTATGGTGTTTAGTGGGAGAGGGAGTAGAGGGAGACTAAGAAGGGCTTTTTAGGGGTTTGGTGACGTTGGCGGACTCGTCGAGGGAGTGAAAGGACAAGCGACTTAACCACCAACGAGGAGCTGCCGTAGACGTCGTTGCCTCCAAGACGTCCTAAATGGGAACTCACTTCACAATCAAACGACTGCGTTTGGTTGTTGCTACCAAATCAGTCAACCCAGATATTTTTATTTCATAGTCAGCCCTCTTTTAGTGGCTACTTTACTTTTCTTTTCAAGTAAAAATAACTACTAACATATGTTGACGTGTGTACCAGTACAACAATGATTTATATTTATATATAAAAAATATAAAGAAGTTGATACAGTTGACATACATTGATATATATATATATATATATATATATTAAAATTTATTTATATAATTGATGAATATTACATATAAAGAAGTTATTACAGCTTACCTCAAATTTTAAAAATGTTGATATAGATAAGTTTGGTGCCTCATTTTTTTAAATACCCAGAAAAGTAATTGATATCATTTGTCATAATCGAGTTTACTCAATCAATTATGGATGAATTTATTTAAATTTATAAAAACAATTTTAAAATAAACTTTTTTAAATAAAATTTTTTATATAAACATTTTTTAAGAAACAGAATAAATTATTTCTTAAAATAAACAAAAAATTATTTTTTTAAACAAAAATAATTTGGACAAATACACTAACAAATATGATCTTAACCTATATATGATAATTGATTATGGGTATTAAATATATAAATTAATTATTATAAAATTTATAATATAAATTTATATGTGTATTGAATATGCATTAAAAAATTTAATATTATATATAACAATATTAATTAAATTTTAACATAAATAATTTAATAGCTTAATTGATTACAACATTATACTTATAACTTCCTTATAACTGTAAGACTGTAAGTTCAACACATGTTTATTGTTTATACGAGATATATTGAAAATTTGTCTAATGTAGAAAGCATTACCCATTGATTATGGCACGAATCCCACAAAAAACTTGACAAGATATCCAGGCTGACCCAACCTTATCGTCAGACCAAGTTTGGAAATGGGATTGGATCAGATCAACCCATATTCTATATGGGCTTTAACTTGCATCAGATCCGACAATATAGAATGTTATATTTCCATCACAATGTTGAGAGTAATGTTCAATATATTACTAAAGAAGCTCAAAGCTGCAGTGAGGTGATAACAACCATCACTAAAGAAAATCTAGAACAACGCATGCCCCCCATCATACACAATATGGGAACAAGTGGACTACCGAAATATGGTGTTATCTAAAAGACAATTATAAGTTGACAGAAGCAATGGCACAGTAGCTATTACGGTTCAAAGACAAGCTTATGCTCCGGGATATAAACAATACAGGGGTAACGAAACAATACAATCAAAATATTCAAGCAACAACTTGTCCAAAGAGCTGCCTTCGAATCTGCAATGAGGAGCCAGAAACTTCATCAGAACCTAGTCGTTAGACGTAGTTAACCAGTTCGTCACTTTATAAATTAAAAGTTGTGTTAAATGAATTACATATTATATATTGAAAAATGTTAGAATTACTTGATTATAAAATTTTGATAAATAATTATGCAGCTTAGGAATTTTGAAGAATGCCTTACAAAAAAAAAAGGAAGTTTGAAGAATAAAATGAGAATCGATAGGTTATATTATATTGGACCTCAAATAAATGTTGCCTAAAGTCCCAGAATTTCGGAACCCAACCCTCCTTTCATACATAAATTCGTTCCAGTTAATTGTTCTAATTTTTTCCATCAGTGTTTATGATTCACCTGAATTATTTTATTTCAATGTCAAAAATCTTGAAAATAACAACTTTCTACTTGGAAACAATATGAACGTCATAGTAAAAATTCAGCGGCAAATATTTAACAAAAAGGATAGAGTCACAGAATTAAACAATTGCTATGCACAAAATATTTACCTCTGGAAGCTTTTTACGGAACACTACATCAAGTCGTGCATCAAGAGTATTTTCACACACAATCTTTCCATCACGAGAAGCCAACACCACCCCACCAGAGCTGAATATCAATTAAAATAATCAGGTGCGCTATAATTGAAATTTAAATATCAAAGCAGCTAAAAGCCTAATATGATTTTAGGAAGCATTCTCAATCAACTAAAAACACTAGACATGAATTAATCTTAAGAATTGAAATCGATAACATTTCATCACAAGATACTTTTAAATTATAATTAATCAAGAAGAAGAAAAAAAGGTAAAGCATAAGGTAAGAAAACAAGGCCTTGATTGGCAAGGCCAAACAGTTAGTTAAGATATAATTATAACATGAACATTACCAGTAGAGATCATGAGAATTGTGATGAGTGGGTCCAGGTGGAAGATAGACTTGGTTGTCAACAATGATCTCTGGGGGATCAACATTTGCTTTCTCAGCATACTCCTGTGCAGCTGAATCCAGCTCATGCTCTACCAAATGCAGGTCATCTTTCCGACATCTCAATAAGACAGAAGGTTCTTTCAGTCTAAGCAAACACTGTATAACACAGCCCTTATGTTATATCCCAAGTCCACATTCTTACTAGTAGAAGGTAGTCCATAAAATAATATCAGATCATTACAAAGGTCATGTAGACCAGGGAAAGAGGGAAGGGTAAGAGGATGGGGCAGGGGTTGAACCAATGGCATTGAACACACCATTGTAAAGACCAAGGTTGGTTCCCATGGCAGCAAATAGTTATGATTCAAAACAATCAATGATATTGATTCATTAATGTTGCCAGGTAATAGAAATTTGCAATGAAAATAGTTATAGATAGAATGCCATGCCATCATCACAAATAATACAAAAGTAGGACAAAATAAATAAACAACAGCAACACTGGTTGCCTATGTGCAAGATTCTTACCAAAAAGATGGAAACAACAATCTGATAATGATGCTTGGTAGAACAGAAGAATCAAGTTATCAAATCATACGTAGGCGTACCATATTCAAATTTAACTGACCTGAACAATAAGATCTTTCAGAAGGTTTCTGTACTCATGATGATGATGACTCAGTAGATTCAAATGATGATGATGACTCACATTCAACAGTTCCTTGGATGCAGCTTCTTTCATGGAACTGATCACGTCATCTTGAGCTTGAAGAACTTTAATCCGAGAAGCATTCAGCTGCATCGAGTACTCACTGCATCAAACAATTAATTGTGCCACAAAAATTAAACTACTCAACTGGCACTGTTTTTGCCACTTTAGAGCACAGCACAATATTCATATTTCACATGATGAAATAAAACAAGCCTCAGAAAATAAACTCTCAATTTAAAAGATGAGAGAATCTTTCATTCATCAAACTTCAACAATATCCTTGAATTCAAGTAATTTGCCACAGATCTCAACAGCTTGAAAGAAATTGAACATCAAACCAAACAAAATAAATAAATAAATAAATAAAAGAGACTAAGCTAAACCTCAATCCATATTTTCAAAATGTAAAAAGTTCAAAGTGGAGAAAATATTAATTATTTTACTGAATAGTAAAACAAGACCACAAGGATCCGCTAGACTATTTCATTAGTGATATGGATTGCCTGCATTCACGAATTCAGCAATTCAGAACCGTTCAACGAAGATCGGACGAATCATATTTTAATACTTAAAACACAATTTTAAAATCTCAGCCGTTTGATCTTCATCACAGCCATTAGAAAATGCAGTAAGGATCAAGACCTGTACAAGTAGGAGTCACTCTCCATAATTTAATTAAATGATATCAACGGACGAGAAGACCTAACTAATTTCGAACTCAAAAGAGGCAAAAAAGAAAAAGGAGTATAGAGAGTTATGTAGGAAGTTACATCTTCTTGCGAATTTCGACTTGGCGCTCTTTGCGTTCGTATTCTTGCCTGATCTTCTTTTTCTCGGCTTCGACCAACTGCAGCTTCTCGATATTGAATTCCTGCAGAAGGAAAAGTACGATTCCGTTTAAGAGCGTGAATTTGAAACGAAAGAGTAGAAAATGGCGAAATGAAGAAACCTCTTCGGCGGAGACAGAGATCTCGTTGGCCTTTTCCTCGGCTTCCTGGCGGATGAACCGCACCATCTGCTGGATTTGCTTCGAGACATCTACGTCGTTCATTTTCGGAGACGATGAGATGCACCGGAAACTTCCTCAATGATAGAACTTGTTACGTATTGCTGTGCTACCCCACTATCACAGCCCAGACCAGCTCACCTCTTTTTTATGCATGTTCAACAAGGTCACAATTTATACTGCATATTTTGGTTCCTGCGTGGAAAATTCATTTATATTTAATTTATTCCCTAACAATTTTTTTATGCATTATGACTTGTTGGTTATAAGTTTAATCCGAGAATAATTTAGACCATGAAATAAGTAATTTTACTTTTTTAAAACATTAAAAATACGAATTTAATTTTTATGATATTATTATTTATATGATCTTTAAAATAGTTCAAAAATAAATTTAATATATACTATATGACAATTTTTTGATTGCATAATAATATAAATATCTTTTATACTTTTTCTATAAAGATTATGCTCATCAAAACTGACTTAAAAAACTAATCAGTCAAAAGTTTTTAAATGATCTAATTAAATCATAGCTTTTTGATAATTATTTATTGAGATAATTGAACGATGTAAAATAAAATAAATGAATATATTTATATAATGTTTTATATACATTTTAATTTCATTTTATGAATAAAATTATATTTTAAGGTATTATAATTTTAGTTTTTTAAAATAATTTAATAAAATTATTTAAAAAATAGTAAAATGAATAAAATATTTAGTATTATCAATTTCATGAAGTATAATGTTGAAATAATATGGTACTATTTATAATATTTATATTGATTAGTAATATAAATATTATAAATAGTAAAATGGTTAAAATAAAATGTAATATAAAAAATGTGTATAAGGAATGAGCGAAAATAAATAATCCCTGTTTTATTTATAAAAAAAGAAAAGTGGTCCAGTTACCACCACCCCTCACATCCTGAAATTTCACTCTTTCGACTCTTCTGTTTTTACATGCACCAGACACGACAATAAGGAACGGTCACAATGTTGACAGTAATGTCCAATAAATTATAACTGGTACTTGAATACCAAGAGATCAAAGCTGCAATGAGCCGGAGCAAACACTTATTGTCAAGGAGATAACAGTCATCACGAAAGAAAATTTAGAACGACGCATCCCTCCATCATACACAACATGGGAACAAATTGACAACCGAAATATGGTGTTATTTAAAAGACAATAATTATAAGTACACAGAAGCAATGGCACGACAGCTTTTCAGGTCAAAGACAAGCTAATGACGCTTCGGGGTATAAGCATTTCAGAGGTAACGAAGCCATACAATCAAAATCTTCAAACAACAACTTGTCCAAAGAGCTGCTTTCGGATCTGCAATAAGGAGCAAGAATTTTTATAAGAATGTAGTCGTTAGACATGGTTAACCATACAACGTTCAAAGTCAAAGTTGGCCAGTCATGAATTAATGGGAATACAGTATATTTTGTTTGGAAGAAAAAGGATGCGTGAAAAAAATTAGTGAAAAGGATCTCTCGGGCCAGTCTAGCAAATACAAAGGCACGGAAATAAAAGGGAAAAAATTAGACTTATTGGTTTTAAAACCAAATCAAATGTCATTTTTAGTTGGATATATTTTCAATGCAATCAATCGAAAGTGCATATAATATTGCAGAATGAAACCAAGAAAATACATAGTGCATGTTTGTTTCCCGTTAAAACCTTGGCTGCACGAATTCCAATGCATCTAAACAACCGTTTACTCATTTCGAGACACCAAAAGCATAAGTAACTCCTTTGTTACTTTTGAAAGAACGCCAGTTACGTGGCGGAATCTAGGGTACGCAACTGAAACATCTTTCATATCATGCAAAAGAAATATTAACCGTTTGATATAATATTTTTATATTGAAGATTAAATTTTACTTTTTTCTTTTTTTTTCTTCCATTTACCAATTTGTCCTTAGCTTCTTCCCTTCACTCTCCGGCCCAGCTCTGATGACAAATCAAGCTTCATCTTCCATTGCTCGCTTCACACTCTTCTTCACCTCACACCCACCGAAATCCACACCACCCCATCACTCCAAAGTGTCCAAGTTTGAATCTTTGAGGAAAACGAGCACGTGGGTAGGTGGTGCTTGTTAGAGAGAGAGGAAAAAAAAAAAAAAGAAACAGTGTGTGGACATGTGTGAAACTGTGAATCATTGTTATGGTATGGCTCAGCAGAGGCAATTGGGAATGGAGAGGTTTGGGGTGAGAGATCTTCACCCCACCAACGACGCCGGCGATCACGTCACCCTTGGGATTCGTGGTGGCGCAGCCCTCAAGCAGTCGCGGCTCCGACGATCGGCGCGATCCGACAAGGCCACGCACCTGTCGGTGGCGACAATCCTTGTTTTCCTCTTCCTCGTACTTGTCGTCACTGTGATTATGGCTCTTGTACCCACTCGTCAGCTCCACCCATTCTTCGATTCATTTCACACTTCTCCCAACTTTCACCGTTTCTCATATTTGTTGGTGACGACGACATAGTGGAGTGGTGGCGGCGGTAATGCAGTGCAGTTGCCTGCGGTGGAGAGATGGTGGTGGACGGTGGTAGAGGTAGAAGAAGATCGGGGAGAGAGAAGAAAGGTAAAAGGAAAGGGCAAATGGGGGAACAACAAGCAGAGGTAGAGAGAGAAAAAAAATTGGGACCGTCAGATGAAAATTAGAATGAATCTAACAATCAAGAATTCTTTCGATGGGTTATGAAAGATGTTTCAGTAGCGTACCCTAGACTCCGTCGTTCGTCCAGTTACGTTACGTAACTAACATAGCTGGTTTCCAAACACAGCCATTTGAGAAAGGGAAGTAAATCATATATGTTATATATACATTATTTGAGTGAGAGCAATAGCTCCAAGTTCACAGAGTTTTAATTGAAGAAGTTTGTCTTTTTTCCTAGACCAATAGCAACCCTTAATCCTACATTCCCTTCGTGGCTCTCTCCTTTCCCTTAACATAATAATTACTGTCAATTCTTAATTTATATCAAAGTTATTGTTACAATATATATTATAATCTAATATCTCTATCCATTGACAAATGTATTAAAAAAAATTAACTACTTATCTCAAAATTTCTTAAGTACCCAATATTCTAATTATCACCATTCTCTCTTGCCATCCGCCTTACTTTGGGTCTCCTTTCTATTTCTAACATCCTAATTTTTAATATTAATTTGTTATTATCTTCCTTTAGTTCATGTCAGTCTTTTGTTTCATTTTCATATTCATTCAAAAGTAAGTGAATATTTGAAGTGGTCCAGTGAGTCGTAAAAGTGTTCAAATCTTGAAGACTGAAGAGGTTTACCAAATTTTGTAGTAGATATTGATATCAACAAAATAGTTAATTTTTACGGAAGCTTACCTCTGGAAGCTTTTTACGAAACACTACATCAAGTCGTGCATCAAGAGTATTTTCGCACACAATCTTTCCATCACGAGAAGCCAACACCACCCCACCAGAGCTGAATATCAATTAAAATAATCAGTTGTGCTACAAATGAAATTTAAATAAATAAATAAAAAGCTAATATAATTTTAGGAAGTATCTTCAATCAACTACAAACACTAAATAAATCTTAAGATTTGAAATTAATGCTTTTACACCAGAAGATAATGTTAAATTACAATTAATCAAGAGAAAAAAGGTAAAGCATGGGTTAAGAAAGCAAGGCCCTGATTGGCATTTGACAGGGACAGACAGTTAGTTAAGATTTAATTATAACATGAACATTACCAGTAGAGATCATGAGAATTGTGATGAGTGGGTCCAGGTGGTAGATAGACTTGGTTGTCAACAATGATCTCTGGGGGATCAACATTTGCTTTCTCAGCATACTCCTGTGCAGATGAATGCAGCACATGCTCTACCAAGTGCAGGTCATCTTTCCGACATCTCAATAGGACAGAAGGTTCTTTCAGTCTAAGCAAACACTGTAACACACAGCCCTTATTTTATATTCCAAGTCCACATTCTAACTGATAGAAAGGTAGTCCAGAAAATAATAGCAGAATGTAGCCTCACAAAGGATTGAAAAAGTCATGTAGACCAGGGAAAGAGGGAAGGGTAAGAGGATAGGACAGAGGTTGAATCCATGGCACTGAAAACACCACAGTAAAGACCAAGATTGGTTCCCACATCAGCAAATAGTTATATTTCAAAATAATCAATGATATTGATTCATTGGTGTCGCCAGGTAAAAGCAAATTACAATTAAAATATTAGTTATAGATACAATGCTGAGCCATCATCACAAATAATACAACAGCAACACTGGTTGACTACATGCAAGACTCTTACCAAAAATGGAAACAACAATACTTGGCAGAAGAGCAAAATCAAATTATGAAACCATAAGTAGGTGTACCATATTCAAATTTAACTGACCTGAACAATGAGATCTTTCAGAAGGTTTCTGTACTCATGATGATGATGACTCAGTAGATTCAAATGATGATGATGACTCACATTCAACAGTTCCTTGGATGCAGCTTCTTTCATGGAACTGATCACATCATCTTGAGCTTGAAGAACTTTAATCCGAGAAGCATTTAGCTGCATCGAGTACTCACTGCAACAAACAATTAATTGTGCCCAATTAAACTATCTCAACTAGCACTGCTTTTGCCACTTTGAAGCACAACACAATGCTCCGCATTTCACATGATTTATGACTCAGAAACTAAAATCTCAATCTCACTTAGAATTTTCCGGTCATCAAACTTTGACGATATCCTTGAGTTCAAGTAATTTGTCAGAGATCAACAGCTTGAAAGAAATTGAACTTGAACATCAAACTGAACCAATTCAAAACTAAACAAAATAAATAAATAAGAGACAAAACTAAACCTATAGCCATATTTTCAAAATGCAAAAAGTTCAAAGTGAAGCTAACATTAATTATTGATTTTACTGAATAGTACGACAAGACCACAAGGATCCGCTGGACTATTTCATTAGTGATCTGGATTGCCTGCATTCACGCATTCAGCAATTCAGAACCGTTCGGTCGGACGGATCATACTTTAATACTTAAAATACATATTCAAAATCTCAGCATTTCGATCTTCATCGAATGATCATAGAGGTGCGGAATGCATGATTACATGCACAATCAAGCTTTAGCAGTACCAGTAACACAATCAATACACATTGCGGTATTATCACAATCACACGCAAGGATCAATACCTATAAGAGTAGGAATCACTCTCCAGAATTTAATTCCAACTGATATCAACGGACGAGAAGACCTAACTTATTTCGAACTCACAAGAGACAAAAAAAAAGAGTGTAAAGAGTTATATAGGAAGTTACATCTTCTTGCGAATTTCGACTTGGCGCTCTTTGCGTTCGTATTCTTGCCTGATCTTCTTCTTTTCGGCTTCAACTAACTGCAGCTTCTCGATATTGAATTCCTGCAAGAGGAAAAGTACGATTCCGTTTAAGAGCATGAATTGGAAACGAAAGAGGAGAAAATGGTGAAATGAAGAAACCTCTTCGGCGGAGACAGAGATCTCGTTGGCCTTTTCCTCAGCTTCCTGGCGGATGAACCGCACCATCTGCTGGATTTGCTTTGAGACATCTGCGTCGTTCATTGTCGGAGACGATCCACCGGAAACTTCCTCGATTATTCAACTTGTTACGTATCGCTACCCCACTACCACAGCCCACGATCTACTTTGTGAACCAATTTATAGGAAATTTACATGGGTTTCCTGTATGGGATTTGCTATTCTCTCCATGTTTTTCCTAAGTTTACCCCCAAGCATTTATTGTTTTTCTTTGACTAAATTATTTTTTTATCGACAAATGTTGTCAATAGCACCAATGAGATGTTAAAGTTAGTCAAAAAAATCCCAACTAAAAAAATTACTGCACAGACATAAGAATAATGATGTGTTCACAATATTTGCGGACATAAGAATTTCTCCGACAAAGAGGGGCAAAAAGAAGCTTAAAGAGCACATTGTTTAAACTTCATAAATTCCAACTTTGCCTAAGCGGATCAACTTGTGTTATTTCATTTGCCCTATAAAATTGTAAAATTTAGATTTTTAAAGTGAGAAAAGTTTCTTGAGAATAAACTATCATACTATAAATTGAGGGGGCACTTAGGATCCAAAACATTCCATTCTGAAGTCTGAATCTATAATAATATGATATATTTTTATCACCTTCAATCTGAAGATTTAATTTTTATTTCTGTTTATAAAAATTATAAATTGGTCAATAAAGTATGAGTTGGACAACTCGATTATTGGACCATATGCAATTACCCGTAGGGCAAGTTTTCGGAATGTGGTTTTCTAGTGGGCAATCATGTCCACGAGTCGATTTTTGAATTTGTCTATTCTATTTATTTTAGTCTTACCACTTTCATGTACGTCGAACCAGAAAGTGTACCATCGCCGAAGGATAAGGCCCTCGCCCCCATTGTGAATGAGAAGCACAAAGAGGCATTCTTCCTCTCATTTTCTAGTATAAGATAATTTTACAAACTAAAAAACGACCATGTTAGGTCCACTGCAACCTAATTAAGGATAGGACTTAGGAGTTAGGAGTCGCTATCTTCACTGTGCAAACGATTGATGGTTATTTCCATCATTCCATAATTCTCCAATCAGCAATTGCAATAACAGGCTAATTGGCTCAGGCATCTAGCACTTACTTGAATGTTCTACGATCTACTTGTATCATTTTATACGAACCAGAAGGGGACCATTTTATGAAGTTTGAATTATGCCCCATTCCAAACTCTTTAAAATACCAAACTCGGCTTGTTAAGTAGCTAGGTCGTTAAGTCTGTTATTGCAGTCAGGTGTTCATAATCATATTAGAGTTAACAGCAGGGGTTGAAACTCTGAACCCTTCTACTTCGACTCTGCTGATTGCTTGAGTTTTAGGTAAATTATCTTTTGGCATCTAATTGTTAGCCTATCTTGATACTTCTCTTGCTCCCAATCTGTTGTGAAATCGAGGATATAAATACTAAAGAGATTTACATTAATAAATTAAGACTAATTATATAAGTGAATTTTAACTATATTTTAATCCAAAATTTTAAAATTCGAATTTATGAGTCTTCTCATTATTTATATGATGTTCAACTTTTTCATTTTTAATTAATGTGTGACTTCACATCATATTTTTACTCTAACAATCTACTCAAGATGAACAACAATTGGTATTAGAGTCAACGGTTCAATTTGATGACTTATTCAGGCGACTAAAATGGAGTTGTTGATGAATTTATGAATATGAGAATTCCTTGTATTGAAATCTTTCTTACTATAGAGGTTAGACGACATATCCATGTTTCAGGGACAGTGAAGATGAAATGTAGCGATACAAAATAATGAAACATGTTTTTTTTTTCTATCGTATATTTCCTTTAAACAAATCTTATACATAGTTTCTTAAGTATTTTTCAATATTCTTCTTAAATTAGAATTTGGGTTTCATCTTGATAATTTGTATAATAAAAGTTATATTAAAGATCAATATTAATTATCAAAATGAAACTCAAATTCTGATTAAAAAATAATACTAAAAGCAATTAAAAAATTAAAACTGCATTTAAGTTTTGTCCATATATACTTTTTTTTAAATGAAGTTCAGCTACTCAAAGTTAAGTGTATGCCAAGGCTTAAGATTTTATGATCTTGCTTTATTGTCCCCATGTTTTAGGTGGATCGAGTGTATATTGATTCCTCCGGGAATGGGATAGCTGTCATAGCTCATGAAAAGAAGCAAACAAGTGTCATACAAAAAGAAGGACTTCTAGATGTTGGTATGGTCCCTTGCACTTTAAATTAAATGCTTAATGATGTTGGTAGGTTAGTGTCATTTTTCTAATGCAATGTAACAACTTAAACTAACCATTGCATAGTTGTTTGGAATTCTTGGGAAAAAAAAATCCAAGGCGATAGTGGATTTGGGTGATGAAGAGTACAAGCAGATGGTTTGTGTTAATGGTGCAGCAATTGAGAAACCAATCAGGTTGAAACCAGGTCAAGAATGGACTGGCCACTTGGAGCTCTTTGTGGTCCCTTCAACTTGATATGAAATGAATGGAGATTGAAATAAAGTAGGATGAATTTTAGGTGGAGTAATTTGCATGTATTTTGTTATCAAAATTGAAATTTTATTTTGACAAAAAATATCTAAGGCATGTGCCGGAGTGGTCTAATAAACTACCCAAAACATTCAGCATTATTCTTGGCAAGTGAACAAGCTGTCAATGCAAACTGAAACGTACAGGATAAGATTGTAAATAAAAAGGACATGTCATAAAAATTTGTTGACTATATATATAGAATACAGATTGAAGTTCAAACCCATTTTCCCAAAATAAGATAGTCAATGTAGTTTTGTCACGGAGAATTGGAAAATGGAAAACCTCCACCCCATTTTGCATGGAAGAAAAAGGGTGATAAGAAGAAAAAAAAAGGGTTAAAAGAAAGAGAAACATAAGATAAAAATGGGGTACAAGTAAATGTATGTTTATAATAAAGCAGCTGAATTTTGAGCTTGCTGCTAATGGAACTGCTTTCTTGAGTATAAGCTGGAAACATTTTTTTTATGTACGCTGGGCAATTTTTGTTTTTTTTTTTTTGAAAGCTGAGCACAAAATTTTGATCGTATGAAATTGGAAGGGTGTTATGGAAAAATGAATTTAAAAAGAAAAATCACCATGGATTGGGCTTCTGAGGTAAACTTGTATAAAAGGACAGCACGAGATCTTGGTGCATTTGGCAGAAGAGAAAACACAAATGGGTCATGCTGATCTCCCTTGTATGTTACAGGTTATTCAGTGAAGTCAGCATAAAATTAACTTAATAATAAAAATAAAATTATCAAATGATAATGATATTATGTTCGAAGGGTGGTGTTCTCTTTAGTGCCCTCTTGGGCAATTTAAATGGGATCGTACTCTTCTAAGAAGAAAAGACAACTAACGAAAAATCAACAACGTAATTTTTTATGTAATTATCTAAAAAATCCTTATGAAATAAATTTTAATTTTTTTAAGAAACAAATCCTATTTTAAGATAAACCCTGATATTATATAAGAATATGAGATTAGATTTAATTCAACCTTACTAACTTGGTTTATAAAATAAGAGTTATCTTTCACTTATAATTATTATCTCTAGTAAATTAAATAAAGGACTTAAGTTTTTCTCAATAAATATTTATAGTAATAAGTTACTAATTACTTTAATGACTTTTAATCATTTTTATTAAGCAAATCATACTCTAATAAGGCTTAATAACTATATTTAATTAGTTTGTTTTGTTAAGTTCTTCTCTTTGTAACGTCTTCTTCGTCTTCTCTTTTTATCTATTTTTTGCATTTTTAACATAGATGTCCTACCAAAATCCCAGAGCCCATAAAGTAGGACTAGTCCCCATCACAGTTCAACATTCCCCCCACCCAACTGACGCATCAAACTATGAAAACTTTGAACTGCTTGCATATGAACGAGTCATCGTTGTACATGCATGTCTTCCCCAAACCACAGGATAACTTCTGGCCCTCCTCTACCCAAACTAACTTACAAACAATACAGTCTCAGCCACTCCAAACAGAACTCAACACCAAAAAGCAGGCAAAATTATTAAAGGCGATGAGAGTAGTGGAGTAAACTTTGCAATATTCGAGGTCGTAAAAATGCACTATTAGGAAAACAACTTTGTAGTGAATGTTCCTCATACAATGACATTTAACTAAAATTATTATCTTCCAGAAATAATCTACAAACAATAATTGGATGGTTCCTAAACAAGTGACTGTTTGTTTTAATTTCTATTGGAAAGAAAAAATGATTGTTACACATTACAATAAAGTTTTGGAACTTTATTAATTAATCGTGTACGAGACACTAGATCTGGATCCTTTGCGAACTGCTTGGTCCAAAATTAGATTTCAGTCTTTGTGCATATAATTATTCTTATCTAAACTAAACTCCAAGCCAAAAAGTAAAAACTAATTTGTCACAGGGCTGCACCGTCTACCAAACCAAACATTATTCCATGTTATCACTTTTGCATGACACAGATGCACAATCCTAATGAGGGATTGATCCACATTCCCTCCCGACCAACCGTTTTTCTGGACAATGACCTGCGTATTAAGGCTTTGTTATGATAGCCATCGAAGAGGACAGAGGTAGTTTAGACTTCAACGTTGGCTGTTGGAGGAAAAAGACAACCATAATTTGGACTGTTTTTCTTCTTATCTTGTTTCTTGTTTCTTGTTTCCTTTTCTTAAACCTCAATTCACATAACGATTACCGTACTTGATCATTGAGGAGCAAAGGATTGAGCGTGGAACACTAATAGTGCTAATGCCCATATGTACCCTTCTCCTATATTCTGAATTTAGGGCTAGTCTTTTTAATTTATGTACAAATTTAAGCTTAAGATGTTGTATAAATTATCCAAACTTTTTATTGTGTTAGTATTTTTATAAAGAAGGCAGGTATTTTTCATTGGAGGCAGTCATAATTGAGCAAGATAGGATTGTTGTAGGTGAAAAATTTATCCATTCAAATATTTACTATACAACTGCATATTTAAAATATAAACTCTTGAGTAAGATCATTAGTTAAGTTGAAACAATTTTACTCTTAGAATTTGAGATCACCCTTAAAATTAATTACTTTTTATTCTTTCTGAAAATCAATTGTTTAAATTTAATCAAACTAAATTTATTTAAATTTATAATCTCATTTTTACTTTTAAATATTATTTTTCTTAATCTTTTTTAATATGATCTACTTATACTTTTTATTTATACTAATTATATTTTTTAATAATTTTAGATATTGTTTCTCTTAAATGTTTTAATTTATATTTTAAAATATTATTTAATTAAAAAATTTGTTTACATGATTTTGTAAAATTGTTTGAGTTAATGTAAAGAATTTTATGCTGTTAACAAGTTCTAAATTATTATAGAAATAATTTTACAATAATTATTATAAAAATAAACAATCTCATTATATATATATATATATATATATATATATATATGACAACTTCTAATTGGATAATGGTATAATTTTTTAAAATCATCAACATGTGCTAGTTAAATTCTAAAAATAAAATGGCTAAAAAAATTATGTTTGAAAACTTTCATATAAAAACAAATTTATAATAAAGTTAAATGTTAAATACTCAACTAAACATGAAATCATAATTTTCCACTTTTAGTTTCACATAAATTCAGAAACAAAATTACGTTTGATAAAAACAAACCCAAACATGTTTTTCCTTGAAAACCCCATCTATCCATTCATAAACTTCAAAATTGAGTTAAAAAAACTCCACAAAGGCATATCCAAATACAGTAATAGTTAATTTTTAGCTATAATCTTTCAAAATTCACATAACATTTTTTTCTTAAATTAAATTTACATTCTTGGTTAAAACCTAAAAAAACACTGCATACGAATTATCCTTTGTTTGAAATATAAATTAAGACGTATTATCTGTTGCATTTGATTGAGAGTCGCACACGTTCTGATAACTACTTTATGGTAAGGATATTTTTGTAAAATAAATTATAAAAGGTTGAGAAGGTGTACAGAGAAAAAGAAGTGATGTAATTACAGACCTCCTATGCCCTTTTTCAGGCTTGATCTTATTAAAAGTTTAGTTTGATTAATTAGTCTATGTAAATGCCTATTACACTGTCTGACCTATATTTAAATACGCTAATCGGTTGATAATTCAAAAGAAAAACTTATTAATTATACGCTAATCGGTTGATGATTCAAAACCAAAAACTTATTAATTATGAAAATTAAAATCACTCTTGCTAAAAGCATGAGACAAAGGCTTGTATAAAAAAATTATGAGACAAAGGCTTGTATAAATAAAATATGAGACAAAGGTGAAAATAATATTACTATTATTTAATTAGAGTTTAATGATAATGCATTTAAATTATAAAACACTTTTACATTAACATTTAATTATTATTTAATTATTGTTTGAATTATCATTTGAATGATTTTAAGATAATTTTTTTAAAAATCAACAAATTTATTATAATAATGAGTTATGATTAAATAACCGTATAAAACTATATTACATTACATCATAAAAATTAAACTCTTGTAATAATTATAATTATAATTATAATATTTTTATATAATCTTGCACGATTCCATGCTGAACATTAATATTAAAAATAAAAACACATTTAAGTATATCTGATTTGTCATCGTAGTTACAAATTTTCCCTTAAACTATTTTTTATATAAATTCAATATTAATCTATCATTATGTTATCAATAATCTCTTGCAGAGTTGCAGATCAAAATTATTCGAAAAATGACATAACGTGGAAAACCATCATATGATTCATACTAAATTTACTAATTTACCATTGACATTATTTTGCAAATTAAGACTAACAGGAGAGTCATTTTTTAAAACACGTGATCAATGAGAGAAATTAGTAAATCGTACGAACATATTGCTTCTAAGATCACTATTTTAATCAAAGCTGGCAAAGAATTTGCAAAACATGCGCTATTGATGATGAGATAATAACTTTTGGTAGCTAGAACAGTAGAATGTTTAAAGATTGATAAATTTTTTTTGAAGGATAAAGATTGATAATTTAAAAAAATTAATACGTTTTGATAAGATATGCTCGTATGTGATTTTACCACCAAAAACGTTAAACACAAATGAAATTGTATATGTATGCAAATTGTAGAAAATCATTACGAGTGTGTTTGGATGGAGTATTTTAAAATTTTAGGGAATTTAAAATTCAAGGGAATTAAAATGCATCAATTAAAATCCTTAAATTTTTAAAATTCCTTGTTTGGATAAACCAATTTAAATTCCTTGAATTTCAAATTTATTGTTTGGATGAAATAATTTAAATTTCTTATATTTTGAATTCTTTAATTTGTTTGAATTA
>PYAF01005211.1:958737-972823 GCA_007407185.1 Glycine tomentella | reverse complement strand
ACTTATTCATTTTAAGAAGCAAATTCTATTTACTTCTTAAAAAAAACACTTATATAAAAAATATTTATTTTATAATTATTTTGTTTAAGTTAAGCAAACTCACCCGTATATCTAAATATGTATTTATATTAAACTCTAAAACGAGGATGGCTGTAATAATCCTATTTAATTGGATTGAACTAGTAAAATATTTAATATTATATTTCATATCAATGATATAAAAAAAACTAAATACATGTAAATTTATTTTAAACATTTTTTATATTTTTTTATGAAAGACAAATCCTATTAAAATAAAATAAAATATACAAATTCTAAAACACATATGTTAAGTATTTAATCCAATTATATATAAAAATTAATAATTAAATTAAAACAACTCTAGAAGTGAATCAATCCAGATGTTTGGCAATAGAGCACAGGTACAATTTGAGCGTTGAAAACCCTTAAAACTTAAAAAAAATAAAAATAAAAAAAATCTCTTAACAGTAAAAAAATTTGTGTAAAAAGAAATCCAAAAAACACGGAAATTTAAGAAAGGACCCACATGTGAAGAGCTAATTGGGCCACGTCAGTGATCCCTATAAACCCATCCTTCCATGAATTTATGAACAGCGGTTTTCCGTTCGAACGTTCACCGTTATTTTCTCTCTCCTCTTCTGAGTGGCGCTGCAAGCCATGCGTCTTTCTGTTATTCTTACTCTTTGAGACGTTCCAATTCTCTCCCTCACGGAGGAATAATGTCTCCAATGCCACCCACACCCACTTCACCTTGGTGGTAGTATTTCACTATTTTCTTCTCCGTTCTCTGTATCCAACCCTCCTTCATTACTCTATCATTTTGCATTTTGCATTGCTTGCTACTTTTAGCTATCTGACTTGACACCACCATACCCATTATTCCTTCCCAACGCATAACTAGTACAGTACGTTTTTCTAATTTTCTTCCCACCCATTTTTCTCTACTCTCTCGCACGTTAATTAATTAACTAATTATCTGAGCTTATAGTAGCGCAGGTGCACAAGGTTAGACTTAAAGGGTGTTTTGTTTTGTTTCTTTTACCGGACAAAGAGGACATTCTTTCATCAGATCTGCAAAGGAAAACAAGAATGGCTTAGATAGAGCCAAGTGAGTTTCAACTTTCCTTATCTTCCAATATATTTTGAATTTTCTCGATTCTGTCATCTCCTCCCAAAAGTTGCTGCGGGATAAAGAGCCAAAAGATGCACCATATCTGCTACAAGTTGAACACACGCTACTTTTTTTTTTATAAAAAATATAAAATTTAATATACTAGTATTATGTTCCTTTTTTTAATAACTTAAAAAACACAGCCTGCGAGCTCATTCTTTTATGCACAAGTTTCTCAGTGTCCGCTTCTACTTTCGTAGACAATCTTCTAGGAATCAGATTTCCTTTTCCAGTTTCCACACTTTTTTTTTTTTTTTTTTACTATTTTCCATTCCCTTTTTCGGTTTTCCCCTTTGTCTCAAGAGGAAAACTGTGTCTTTTTTTGTACAAACTTGTTTACGGTTATTGATTCATTTCAGTCTATGCAGAATTAGTCTTGTGTTGCAGTGTGAAAAAAGGTAGAGCAGAAGAAACACCTCGTTCCTTGCTGCTGTTGGAAGTGGAAGGAAAAATTCTGAAATGGAATTTCTACCCATTTTCTCTTCCATTTCCCTGGTTTTGTGTTTGGTTCTGTGGCAAGGAAGTGGTGAACCTGTTGAAGACAAGGATGCTTTGCTTGACTTTGTGAGCAAGTTCCCACCTTCAAGGCCTCTGAATTGGAATGAGAGTTCCCCCATGTGTGATTCTTGGACTGGAGTGACTTGCAATGTAGATAAGTCCAAAGTAATAGCAATTAGGTTGCCAGGGGTTGGATTTCATGGCACTATTCCACCTGATACTATTGGCCGCCTCTCAGCACTGCAAACTTTGAGCCTCAGATCCAATGTCATAACTGGCCATTTCCCTTCTGATTTTTCCAATCTGAAGAACTTGTCTTTTCTCTATCTTCAGTTCAACAATATTTCTGGTCCTTTGCCTGATTTCTCAGCCTGGAAGAACCTCACGGTTGTCAATTTGTCCAATAACCATTTCAATGGCACCATCCCTTCCTCCCTTAACAACGTGACTCAGCTTGCTGGTTTGAACCTTGCAAACAACACTCTTTCTGGAGAAATTCCCGACCTCAACCTGTCAAGATTGCAGGTGCTGAATTTGTCCAACAACAACTTGCAGGGAAGTGTGCCTAAAGCCCTGCTAAGGTTTCCTGAGTCTGCATTCATTGGGAATAACATTTCCTTTAAAAGTTTACCCACGGTTTCCCCGGTGCCTCCACCGGCTCATGAGCCGTCTTTCAAGTCCAGGAAGCGTGGAAGGCTCAGCGAAGCTGCATTGCTGGGAGTTATTATTGCGGCTGGTGTTTTAGGCCTCGTGTGTTTTGTTTCTTTGGTGTTTGTGTGCTGCTCAAGAAGAGTTGACGAGGATGAGGAAACCTTCGGTGGGAAGTTGCACAAGGGAGAAATGTCTCCTGAGAAAGCAGTTTCAAGGAACCAGGATGCTAACAATAAACTGGTTTTCTTTGAGGGGTGTAATTATGCCTTTGATTTGGAGGATTTGTTGAGGGCTTCTGCTGAGGTGCTGGGAAAGGGAACGTTTGGAACTGCCTATAAGGCAATACTTGAGGATGCAACCATGGTTGTTGTGAAGAGGTTGAAGGAGGTAGCCGTTGGAAAGAAGGATTTTGAGCAGCACATGGAGATTGTAGGAAGTCTTAAGCATGAGAATGTGGTTGAGCTCAAGGCATATTATTATTCCAAAGATGAGAAACTCATGGTATATGATTACCACAGTCAGGGGAGCATCTCTTCCATGTTGCATGGTATGTACCATTGTTTTAGCTCATTGTAATTTGTCTTCCAATTCACATATGTTCTTACATGTAATAATGCGCCTAAATCAAATATAATTAATTTTACCATTTTAGATGAACAATATTCGTCATAAAAACGGGTCGGTTGATTATTCAAATAGCTTCATGTACATGTTCACTTCTATGACTTAGTTGTAGTCACTGACGTTGCCCAACTGTTAAAATAGGAAGGCTTTCTTAGACTTATTTTGACAAAACTTCATTGTCCTTCCTCATATAGATTTGACTCATTTAAAATAAAGTTTGTAAAGTGAGAAAGTAAGGTATTTCCATTGTTTTGAATTAAAGTATATCGTGAAAACGGGTCTGTTGATTATTCGAATAGCTTCATGTACATGTTCACTTCTCTGGCTTAGTTGTAGTCTCTTTCAAGCATACCTAACTGTTAAAATACGAGGCCTTTTAATACTTATTTGATAACACTTCACTGGCCTTCCTCTTATAGATTTGACTCATTTAAAATAAAGATTGTAAAGTGAGAAAGTAAGGTATTTCCATTGTTTTGAATTAAAGTATATCGTAAAGTTAACTCATTTCAAATCACCAGTGAATACATCGTTACTTTTTCTTTTCTTTTTTTTACTTTAGACATCTCTTTACTTCAGAGGAGCCAAATCCTCCTCCTGTACATCGGAAAATCATAAATCATATAAGCCTCACTTAGGAGGAAAGTAAATATGTTGATACTTCTGTGCCTTTTCAATATTTGAGTGCTTGTATAACTTTAATGCCCCCATAGTTAAAAACATCTTGCAATATCTCACTCTTAGTGTACCTTACCCACAATATTTTCTGTTTTGCAAAAGAAGTCAAGATTCAAACTATGTAAATAAATAATTTGTCTTGAAAATGCTATTTTTGTACATTACACGACTACATTTATACACTGTCCTTGCGTGTAAGAACCATTCTGTTTTCTGCAAATTTCAGGCAAAAGAGGAGAGGATAGGGTGCCTTTAGATTGGGATACTCGACTGAAAATAGCCTTAGGTGCTGCAAGAGGCATTGCTCGTATCCATGTTGAGAATGGTGGCAAGCTTGTACATGGCAACATCAAATCCTCAAACATCTTCCTCAACACCAAACAGTATGGCTGCGTGTCTGACCTTGGCCTGGCAACCATATCAAGCTCACTTGCCTTACCAATATCACGAGCAGCCGGTTACCGTGCACCGGAAGTTACAGACACCAGAAAGGCAGCACAGCCCTCAGATGTTTACAGCTTTGGTGTGGTGTTGCTAGAGCTTCTGACTGGGAAATCCCCTATCCACACAACTGGTGGTGATGAGATTATCCACCTTGTGAGGTGGGTTCATTCAGTTGTGCGCGAGGAGTGGACAGCTGAAGTGTTTGACTTAGAGCTGATGAGATATCCTAACATAGAAGAAGAGATGGTGGAAATGTTACAGATAGCCATGTCATGTGTGGTTAGGATGTCTGATCAGAGGCCTAAGATGTCTGAAGTTGTGAAGATGATAGAAAATGTGAGGCAGATTGATGCAGAGACTCACTCATCATCTGGGAACCAAGCAGAACAACTTAAATTTTCTCAACGTGACAATGGTAACTCTCCTTCCACTCCCTCCTACTTCCTAAGAGGAAGTGAATGAAAGAAAAATGTTAACCTTTGCTTGTGATTTGAGGTATCTTGTCAATGTTTAACTCCCAAGTTCTGAACAAGAGCGTGGTTATTATTACTATCATTATTATTTTTTCTCATATTTAAGTTGCTTGAGTTGGTTAAATATTACTAACCAGTGGGCTAGTATTTGATTTGACCCTGCGCAAAAGGAAGCGCCATGCGCTGGTCCAGAAATCAAGTGGTTATAATGTGAAGCATTTCTTTTGTGTGTGAACTGTGAAGCAGTCTTTACTAAGAAGGTGCACCTGTTGTTTTTCCCTTGCAAGAGTGGTCTAACAACTATTACCTCTTATCTCTTTATTATAGTAGAATTTTTTTGAGAAATTTGCTTGCTTCCTCTCCAAATTGTCTATTGTATTAATTAACTCTATTTTAATCAAAATACTTTTAATTATTTTACATTTTTTGTGGTCTACAAATCATATGTATTGTATATTAATAAGACAAATTTTCTCTCTAGTATGAGGAAATTTTGACTAGTTAGATCAGTTGCCTTAAATTAAAAGAATAATTTTCTTCTCTTATAAAAATTGGGGAAGATGACTAGATATAAATTAAAATTGCATAACCGTTCAAAAAAAAAATGGAGACATTAATTAATTAATTAATTAACTAGGTAGAAAGCTTAGATTGTAAGTTTTCATAATTTTAAAAGTAATATTGAAAAAATAATATAAATTAACAAATTTAATATCATTAAATAAATTAAACAACTTTCTTAATTCTGACAGTTAAAAGGCCTTATATGAAAGGACAAATGTAGTATTAATCAGAAAAGAAAATTTGCTAAAAGAATCTGGAACAATGGTTCAGCCCCAATTTCATAAGATAGCAAAAACAAATTTGAAGTCAATACAAAAATGTGTTGGCATTTTAATATTTCTATTATTCTTCTTCACTTCTTTTACCTTTTAAACATGTTCTTATTTAAGTTAATTTTAAATAAAACTAGAATTATTTAGTTAACTTTCTTTGTATAACATATAAAATTAAAAAACAATAAAAAATAACAAATATTTTTTTATTTATTTAAAATAAAAAGCCTATAATTATGATATATGATAAAAAAAAAATGCAAAAATTGTTAGGACGGAAATGTTCAACCCAATATTACATATTCGCAGAAATTACAACAGATAAGTTGTACTCGTCAATTATCATGCAAAGTTAATTATACAGGACTAATTTTGGACAATTACTTAATGTACGTCATTTATTGCTTGGTGTACCCCGTAACCTAAAATAAAAAACGAGAATGGACTATTATGTTCCTTTGGTAGTGTTTTACTCCACTCCACTGCCACCACCCACCAGAGATGGCATTGTTGTGATGCATCCGCTAAAGGAGACGCACGATGTCGAAGAGGATGGTCATCGTGAAATAGAAACAGAGACCAAATTCGAAAACCATAATTCTAAATTGAGTAATCCGTAAAACATTCGTTAATATAATGCAGATTACTCAATCCAGGACTATATGTGGGTGGTGCAACATGGAGGCTTGTAGGTCACAATGATGCACGGGGAGGTGGGTGGTGGCACAATGGTGGATTTGGTGCGGTATGATGTTTGGGTGCTGCACTAAATGGTGATGAAGGTGGAGGTTTGTGGGAGAAGCGGCTAGGGTTTGCTTGAGAGAGGAAGGGTAGGAAGGAAATATTAGGAATTTGGGGGATACACAAAGAAAAACAATAGGATGCATTAACTAATTATGTTCATTTTGTTAGATAGAGAACTGGGTATGGAAAATATTGCAAAGATGAGCATTAGGCTGTTCATGAGGACGGAAAATAGGGTTTAACTATTTCCACTCTCCCTTGTTACGACTGTGTCCCTTTTGATTCCCCCGCCCCCTCCCCCAAAATTACACGTAGAAACAGAAAATACACTCTCCTTTGCACACACCCGTACCTCCCACTCCCAGCTGTGCCTCAAATCAAGAAAAACCACCAAGCCTGCACACCCACATTAGTTTGCTTCGGAAAACCACACCCTTCTCCTTAAACCATCATTCCCTTCACGTTTAACTTTCCCTTGTTGCATTGTGGCCACAAAAAGCAAAGTTGGTGCAAGAAACGAGATTGGTTTTTTCACTGTTGCTGGGTTTTTCCTGAACGCCAAATACAACTAAAAGCACAACACTGATCCTTTTATTTGCGAATTGCAATCGCAGAAAGGAAAAGGGGATCCTGTCTCCTTCATTTGTTCCGTTTCTGAAGAAGTTACCCTCAAATTTGCATCGCTACTTCAATTTCTCCTTTCAAATTGAATTATGATCTCAATTTTCAATTTATTTGACATAGAAAGCTTTGATTTTTTTCTTGACCTTTTTGTAATTTTTTCAATTTGGTGCAAAAAGGTGAGAAATTTGTGTGCCTTAAATGGTTCTCATGGTTCTGGAGGGAACTGTGCTTCTCATATTGCATTTGGGAGTCCCTTGTCAGAAACAAATTGTTCTTATTCTCTTCCTTAAATTTCCCTTCTTCCACTCATTACTTAAAAAAAATGTATTCTTTGCAAAATTGGCATCATGATCAATCTTTCAAGATTGAAGTCTCTCCACGATCGACCAAGCCTCTCCGTCCCCTTCGTCATCATTTGTTGCATCCAGGGTGGAGAAGCCTTCTTTCATCTCCGAGATACTTATGGAGAGAGATGAAGAGAAGTGTTTTTACGGGATATTTCTGAAAAATAAAATTAAAAGGAAATTCTATTAGCAATTAGGTGGACTGCAAATAGCAATAGCTAAAAAAAGTTTTGCAAAGCTGGATTCTAATGTCACATAAGCTTGGGTTTGGGTTGTTTGGTCCAATAGAATCTCAGGCTTCACAAATTAGCGAAATCACTACATGTGGGTCATATTACGTTATTGGTAGAATGAAAATTTTACTCTTTTAATATATTTATTTTTTGAGCTGTACTTCACATACAACTCACAAGTAAAAAAAAAAAAATCTCTCTCCACCATTTTAAATTAATTTTCTTTTTTATTTCTATATCTAATAGAATTTTAATTATAAAACCTTATATAAGAATTTAAATTATTTATTCTAAATCTAAATTCTTAAAAAAAACAGGGATATTACTTTTAATTTGCATCCCTCTTTTTATACACTCCCTTTCCAATTGTTTATAAATTCTCCCTCAGAATTTTTTCTTCTTCTGGAAACTAATTTCTCCCTGTGACTGTGAACTAACCCCAAATAGGAAACTTAACAAAAGGAAACCAAGTAATACAAATTTAGATTGAAGTAAATGACCACTTTTGGTTGACATACAAGTCCATACAACTAGCTAGAACGCCCCTAAAAATCCACATCAGGAAAATAAATTAATGAACGTCGCATTGGCTTCACATAAAGTTCATTCCAACTGAACTTTAGTTCCAAAATTTAGAAGCAGTGTTGGATTACTTTTGTTTGTTTTCCATGAGTTTCAACAAATTTATGGCAATAACCATTAGTTCTACCAAAATCACTTTTAATTTTTCCAGTTATAAATTTTGTAACTTTAAACTTTTTTAATCAACATTAACTTCGTAACATAAAAACGTTCCATATCAAGTTTGTAAATGTTCAATCAAATACACGTGCAAACTGAAAGACAATTTAGGAAGGTTCCATTAAAAGTTCGAAATTAGTACTGTATGGACTGTAGTTATTCCTTTCCAACTTCTTTTTTTGGTATCATACCTGCAGTAGGGGAAATTCCTACTCTCATAAAAATAATGAAAAAGGAGGAAGGTAAAGATCGTATTAATTACATGTGCAGCTAACTTTGGATAAGCAGATCTAGTCAGCTAGATCACATTTTTAATTTTCCATTTATTACTCTGGTCAAAAGGACCTAACATCAAGGTTCATGTTAAAAAAAAAATTCCTAACTTATTGAAGAGTCATTGCAAAGGTGTTTAAATGTTTCCACCAACTTTTATAAATTACCCTATAAAAGATGTCGATGCCATCCCCTTGCCGATTAGATTTTTGGAGTAGATAAAAGAGGAAAAGATAGTATTTTTTTTTTTTTTATGGCCGTGTATAACAATCAGATAGACTCTAATGCTTAAAATAATGTAACTCGTGATATTGCTTATTGACTGTTTGAGACAGACTCTAATAAAATAAATGAGATAACGTATACAAAGGATATACTTCCTAGTAAATGTGCTGAACGTTTAAGCCTTTAAGGTGATTAATTAGGAGGGGGATAGTCTCAAAATGAAAGCAAAACGACCCCAAAATAAAGAACTTGTTACCATTAGATTAAGTAAACATTTTATATTGTCCTTAAAATGACATTCTATACAGGCAAGACTGTAAATTAATGAACCGCTTAATTAACTGAGTAGTGCCTAATAGGAGGTGTGGTGTAGTCATGTGAAACCTTACATTGACCCAAAACAAGAGAAAAATAAACAGTAGGTGCTACTCTTTCGGTAAGACTCTTCAAACTAACACTAAACATGTTGTCCATCTTGAAACTTGAATTATCTAATTAAGTAAAGAAGAAGCTCAGGGCAAAAATTTCAATTCTATATATAGAAAGAAAATATCTAGGTTTCATGGTTAATGTTGTGAAGAGGTGAGTAGTGCTTATCAGATGCTATAATTTGATGTGGTTGCAACTTGCTGGGCTGGTATCTACCCAGATGGCAGATGATGCAGCTCACGCACATGGTCCCTTCGAAACCAATATATTAATTAATGAAGAGCTTATGTTGTTCCACTGAATCTTTCTGCTACACAACTCAGTACCAATTATTCTTGCCTCCAAGAGTGTTCTTTCCTTAGGACATCCAAAACTATGGGTAGATAAACATGTCTCAACATGTAGAAAATAAAATGAACTAATAAAGGAAGTAAAATAAATTTCTTTAATGAATTAAAATCAATTTGTGGAAAAAATTGTTAATTTATTTTCTTCTCTTATATATAATTGTTGAAATTTTATCTATACTGATTCTAATTGATTGACTCAATCAGAATAATCAAGAACTACTCCCTTTGGGTCAAGTAACTACATAAATTGTAAAATTATTTTGTTAATTAAAATGTTTATTTATACATTTTCACAGATATGATATTTTTTATGTAAAAAAAAAAATAAAAAATATTGAGGTGCATTTACTAGGTCGACATTTTACGTCCAATGTGTAGAATGTAATCATGTATGGGTAGATTGGGCTCTATTAATTCCAAGCCTATGCAAACACGATTGGGTCTCGGTAATAATGGAGAAGTCATGAACAACTTCAATGCAAACCAAACGTTCGTTAAACCAAAGTACACACAACAGGATTTCAATATAATATGGGTTGGCTCAACTAGTTCAAAATTATTCGATCAAATTAAAAATAAATAAATAAAACTTATGAGAAAAACAACTAAAGTGAATGTGACTTTATTAAAATATTAATTCTCTTTTCTTTTTGCAACTAAAAGTTAGCAAATGGCTTTCTCTTGTCAGTAAAAAAATATATATTAATAAAGGAAAAGCGAGTAATAATGTACTTGTATTTCAATTATCTTTATAACAAATATTCTAAAAATCATATCAATAATAATTTTTAACTAATTAACATTGTCAAATCTTTTATAGTGATAATCACATAAAAATTAAAATCTTAATTACTCATTTCATACCTTTCCTTTTTTTGCTTATTTCTATCTATTATATATATAGTTTTTCTCAAACAGATGGTGCGTGGAGAATGGGCACCCTTGAATTGTGTCGTGTTGTATGTTCTGCAACACTGTACTTGAACTTTATACGCAGCGTTCAGCACGAGTTGTTAATATTGATCCATATATGTGGTGCATCTTACGAACCGACCACAGCATAACAGGTACTAGAAAATCAGGCCTCTTCCAATCTCTAATCAGAGTAATTTAATCATGTATAACTTGTTTAAAAGTTTAATCAATCAAAAATTATAGTTGATATCATTTGTAAAAAAAAAAGAATTATCTCATCATAATATTGATACAAAGTAATTTTATCAAATATAATAACGTTGGAGATCGAATTCTGAACACACATAATTAATATACATATTACTCCTCCCACATAATTTATTTTATATTTAAAGTTAGGATTAGAAATCCAAATCACTTGATCGATGATACGAACAGTTACCGTTAGTATCAACCATTGTTGATATATATTTTTAAGATAATTATCATAAAAATTCATAAATTTATTTAAATTTAATTTCTATGAACTATCAAAATAACAAAGATACTTTCAATCAATTATGAATTATTGTTAATATAAGATAATTATTGCAAGAAATATTAAACATATCCTATATAATAACTTATGATTTTCTCCTAAAAAAAATAATAACTTATGATTTAAAAATCATGTAAAAAAATTGTTAACGTAATTCATACACTAGTTATTCAATCTATTATACTCGTTAGTTTCTAATTAGAAGATTGTATAAAAATATGTTCGTGTTTATATAATTGAGTAAATTATATTTTGTATCACAAAAAGAAAATTGCACTTGATATTTGTTTTATATATATATATATATATATATATATATTACTTTTATCCCTTTTTTTAACATCGCTAACTAACATCAATTGAAATATCTAAATAGATCAAATTACTCATTAGAGTAAATTACATTCGCATTCCTTATATGTTTTCTCAAATTGTATTTGGTACTCTTTAATTTTTATACATTAGTGGCATTGATAGACGCACTAAAACTGTTGATGTCATTGACCCCAATGGCGCTAGTGTCTAGGAAACCAGACGCAACAGTGATGGTAGCCGAAGCTACGGCAGGAGACAAGAAGGTGGTGGAGGGTGGATATGGCAGTGGTAGTGGTTGCTCTAATGAGAGTAAGTGCGCTTGAACGCCATGGTGGGCAAAGACAACGATGATGAGGAAGAGATGATGTTGTCGTGGGAGAAAGAGGTAGTACTGGTAAGTGAAGATTAATTGTTGAAGAAGATAAAAATTTGTAAAATTTAAGATATGATTTTGAGGAAGAAGATGAGAACATTTTAGATATAAATTTTCATTAAAAATCATGTGACCAACATGTACATATTTTTTTATAAATGATTAAGTGTGTTTAGGAAGGAGGAGAAAATTTGAGCTAAACAATTAAGTTTTTTTTTTAAAGAGTAATTTATCTTATATAATTTATTGTTAAATAAAAGCACTTGCATTATACATTAATTGTCTTAGTCATTACATCTAGAGAAATGAGAATCGAAGCCTGCAAACTGTTCTGACACAGATGACTAATCAAATGCTTACAAACAATGTGAATTGGTGATTAAGTGTAGCTATTGACAAGATATTTCAAATTTATCCTCAAGTTCTCATTAATAATTGTAAGAATATACTCTCTTCTTCTTTTTCTAATTCAGGAGTGAGTTTTGTTCGACAACAAGGAAGTTATGTCACTTGTAATCTAATTAGAATGTAAAGATTTTATGTTAATATTTAAGTTTTCGATCAAGTTGCACCATGTATATCATTATGAATGAAATATCTTAATTGTTTTTTCTTATAAAAAAAAGCATATGTAGCAAGTTTCATTTGTAAGTATTTTTTTTATTTTTCAATCATTCGCACATCATTTGCTTTTTGGCGACATATATCTATTATCTTTATCTATTTCTTTAATTTACATTCCCTTTGCTTCCAAAGGTTGACCGTAGTCAAACTGCCCGTGGTTGCTTTCTTCCGCAAAGTGCACCTCGTAACCATGGCATCGCATGTATATATATTTTTGTTTTCTACAGCACTGTCATCATTATGACCAGGTTGGCCAGACCAAAGTTCTTTTTTAGTACAGTACTCCTTCCGCTTTTTTTATAAGAAAAATATATATTTTTTATAAGTAAATTTTAACTATATAAATTCATTTAACGAAATTATGCTTAAAATACTCCATTTAATAATAGAACATTTATCCCAAGTTCTAATAAATAATAGTTTTTAAAAATATTGTTAATTAAAAAGAATATAATTCAAGAGAAGATAATTAATTTTCTTTATAATTGTGAAATCAATTTTTTATTTATAAAATAGAATGGAGGAAGTAACATTTGGGAACACAGAATTGTGACGTGTGAAGAATTGGTAAATGAAATCAATTGTACGGTTGTACCAACAAAATTTATAATGTCTTGTTTGGCGGAAGAAGATATTGTGAGTTTAACTTTAACACAAAAATAAAAAATAAGAAATATATACTAAAAAAATTTATAAGGATACAAATTAATATTTTTAATTTTATAGAAGAGAAAAACATATTTTATCTTTAAAAAATAATTCAAGATCCTATTTGAAAAATTATAAATAATTCAGAGATAGATCGATTAATTTAACCTGGTTTTTTATTCGGTTGAAAAAAAAAACTGGTAGAATAAAAAAAATCCCCGTGACCCAATTTCACATTTTTTTAAAACTGGCTTTAACTGATTTTCAAATCAGTCTATTTTTAAAAATTAAACGTACTAGACACTTGACAGATTGATCAATATTTTAGTTGAACACTAAACAATTTAACTTTTTAAGCAACGATTCAAAATACTAGGCTGAAACAATGTGATTAATTTTTATTATTAATACATGTTAATAGTTAGTTTATAAGTTTTTATTAAAAAAGTTAAATTATAATTATTATTTTTAATCACAGTATCAATCTTATAACTAGCTTGTAAACATTATAACAATATAATAATGAAGTTCACAACTCACAAACCGGAGCTCATGAGCAGAATCATTGGCCACAGCAGCCATTGAGTTTAACAGCATGCATATGAATATGAGTGCGGTAAAGTTGAAAAGTGGGAGCGAGTGATAGCTAAAGCATCGAAGCTTCTTTCTCTTTTGAGGCTCAAGGCATGCATAAGACTAAGCAACTGAGCCTGGGAGATGGTGAATTTTAGTTTACTCCAATGACAATAGTATATATATAGCCACCCCATTCTCCCCATAGCATAAAAGTCAAGAACATTTCCAGTGCATTAATAATCATAATCCATGACTTTATGTCCTTGTGGTTACCAGTTTGATAATAAAAAATTGATAAGCAATTATTTTATTAATAATAACCAATTTGTGCACATGCCAAATTGGAAAACAAGATAACATTTGTTTTATGTCACTTTCTTCTTTTCATATTTGTTAGAATGTTATAAAAATTTATTCCTGTTATATTATATTTTTATGAATGTTTACTTTTTTATATTTCAAGCAAACTTTACTCATGAGGAGGGATGACTATATGTTATTCTTATGAGAATGAAAATTATTTTCTAATAACTACTTTTTTCAATAAATTTTATTGTATTACTATTTTTTACTTTTACTTTTTTAATTAAAATTTTTAATTTTTTCTACAATTACTAAATATCAATCTAACATGTCTATGGGAATAATATTTCTAGACATAATATTCTCATAAATGTAATTATTGAAAATACAAAAGTATGTCGTGAAATAAACATCCCTTAAGAATTTACATAATTG
>PYAF01005211.1:920815-958637 GCA_007407185.1 Glycine tomentella | reverse complement strand
AATACTGCCTTCTTTACAAACTAATTCGTTATTATAATAATAACTTCTTTTTACATAAAATGTACTATTTTTTTTAGTTGATAATAATAATAATAATAAAGTTTTTCTATTTATTTTCTTACCTTACTGTTTATCACATCCCTTATTATATTTATTAGTTTCTCTCTCTTTTCTTTTTCATCACATTCCTTAAATAGATAAAATTATAAAGGATTTTTACCCAGACATTTAATCAGAAAATTTGATGAATAGTAAATTATTCATAATGTAATTTATTTTAATAGTTGTATTTTCTCAATTTCTTTAATTAGTTAATAATGCAAATTATTAGTTAGTTAAAAATAATGTAAGAATGACTTTTAAAATAAACGTCAGTGGGATTTTAAAAAAATAATGTGAAACTTTTTACATTTAGAATATATAAAATCAAACTAAAAAATATTACAAGGTTAATATAATTATTTTTTTTGGGTACCGGGCCCAATATATTAATATGTGGGTCTGAATGTATCTTAATTTGGATACATTGAGTAAAGTTTTCGGTTTCATGTGAATGAAAGAAAAAATTACATTTTTTTTTATCAAAGTTAATCAACTAAACTTTTCAACGAGCATTAGTTATAAATTGCAGGTATTTCATACTAATTTTACGGTATAAAATAAATATTAGGCTTGGTATGATTTTCATCAATCAATCGTATATCCTTAAAAAAGGAAAAAGAAAGTAGGGATAGTATTTGAGAAGGCTGAAACATATTATCTATGTTTTTAAATATAAGTCTTTTTTCAATTTTATTTGTCTTTTTAATAAGATTTTTTCGAGTTACATTTTGTATTAATTATTTTTAATCAAAAACATCTTTAATTACTCTAATAAATACTCTTACTCTAGATTTAAATATAAGCAAAAAAAAAAAGCTTTATGCTAAATAAAAAATTTGGTTAATAATATTTAACTATGTCAATCTCAATTAAAATAGTGTCGTATGAAATCAGTAAACAAACATTTAATCCATGAATATTTAAACGCGAGTATTGAGGGAAACAAAATATTTGATGGAAGAATAAAAAATTCTTTTAAACAATATGCTATAATGGAAAAACCTTATACTTTAAAATTAATTCATCAAATTGATGATAAAATACATTTAGATTCCCACATTTGCTACACAACAATCACTTAAATGATGGGCTAAGCACGGAGGAAAATGGGTAGGTTATTTTCTAAATTATTTTTCATTAAAATTTGAAAATCAATCATTTGAATTAAAAATATATTTAGACATATATACTCATTAAATGAAGTAAAGTTATTTGTAATTTACTTATATTTAAATTCAAGATAAAAAAAATTATATTTAAATCCGAAGGAAGTATGAATTAAAAAGATAAGTACTCTTGTTAAAATTGAAAAAATTAACACACATTAATTAATTATGTAGAAAAAAAAAAGAGATAAAAAGTTTAAATAATTTTAAAAAATATATAAATTATTAATCAAATTAATCAACTTTATTATAAGATACTATAAATTAATTAGAAAAGTCTATTATATTAGTATTATATTCATGATTTGGCCCGGCCCATAAACACATGACTGTGTTGTCCCAAACTCCAAGCCTATGGATACCGTAATTCAATTTCTTAACATTAATTATTTAAGTTCGACCAACCGCTTGTTCTTCTCTCTTATTTGTTCATGAGATAACAATGAATCAAGTGATTCCATGGAGAATCATTATTTATACTTTATAGTACTACTTTATATTGAAATATAAGTAAAATAATCAAATACTAGTATTGTGCTAAGTAAAAAAAGTTATTTTCTCACATATTAATTAAATGAATAATCGTTTATTTATTCTCAAAGTTATTCTTCTAACATATTAATTGTTACTATTTTATAATTTTTTTGACTTGAGTGTTTGTCTTTTTTTTTTTATTGAGTATTAAAATTCGAAGGGATGTCTCATTTTTTTCAACATTGACGAAATATCATTTTCTTTGTAGTATCATGTAGTGTTTAATTGAAACTAAAGAAGAATCACACTGTTTTACAACCTAAACAGAAAACATTTAAAAATTTTTTTTTTTGTAGTTACAAAGTATATCCAAATACACTCGTATAAAAAACAATTCTATTAGTCTATTTGAAAGAGAAGAAAGTAGAAGAAAAGAAATAAAGAGGAAAAAATGCATTTTTTTATTTTATTTGATTGGATAAAAAATAAAAGATAAAAAGAATAATTAATTTCATGAAATAAAAATTAAAATTTCATTTTTTTTTCTTTTTTTCATTCTCATTCCTCCGTATGAAATATAGGTATTGAATTTTAGTTAGTGATAAGAAGGAGGAAGGAAGCAAAGAGTATCACGACTTACTCTACTTTTTCAGTCAAAGAATGGGTGATCTGAGCCAAAGTGTCTCACCTCACGTGATCGGTATGCCTCTGTCCTCCACGTGTTCTTTTATTATTTGCTTAATACTGCCACATTTCTTATGTGTCTCGTTTCTACCTATCACCTCCTCAAAGGCTAACCCAAAAAATATTAAAAGAATCACGCCCAGCAATTAAATAGCATTTAAACTGGGCGTTGTAAATTGTAGGTCCGTTGGATCCTATACAATAGGTTTCAGGTAACAAAAGAAATAGTAACTTTTTTTAAGCCCAAATATGAAATAAAATATGTCTTACGAAAAATATTGGTTAAAAAACTAAAATATTTATTAAAAATTAATTAAAAAACATAAAAAAGTCATAAGCATAACCAAATGTTCCAAGAAAATTAGCATTTGTCCTAAAATATCTCTCCTCTCACCCTTTCTTCCTTCCATTTCAGCTCTTTTACCTCCTCACAGTACTAAAACACACTGTGATATCCCCTGCAATTGTTTGCTAGAGAGCAGAGTTGTTGAGTTAGTTAGTTCATCCTTGGCTACAGGTATTACTTTTTTTTTTTTTTCTTTCTTTTATCCGGTCATAGAAACTGTTAAAATTAAATCCTCTTTATTTATTTTATCCTTCTAACTTTACCAGAGAGAAAAAAAAATCACTTTTCCTTCGTCCCACAGGCTCCATGTGCTCTGGTGTTGGTGCTGGGTACTAAGCTACAGAATTTCTTGTTATTACATGTCTTTTGCTCCACGCTGCAAGCAGTGGATGCACGCTGTTATTCTCTCCTTTTAAACGTAACTTTTGTTGAAGCTTCTCGTTCTTTAACGAACTTTAGAAGCAGTATTTAACCCATATTGCCGCTTTGATTTCTCTCCCTTTTAAGCCTCTCTCTGACGTGTTCTTTCCTTTCCCTTCTTTATTTATATTCTCCCACCCCTTCCCCGCCCGTGTCCACTCTTCATTCTCCAAGGAATCTCTCTATCTCTCTCTCTCTTTCCCTTTCTCATTAGTATTTCTATTTCACTTCAACAACCCACTCCACCGTTTCCCCTTCCTTCAATGCTATTATGGCTTCATCTTCCATCAAAAACACACACAACCTTAACTGCACACAACTCTTCATGGAAGAAGATACCCTTTTGAAGAAGAAGCGTCACTACCCCAAACTCATACGAATACGTGTCACCGACGCCGACGCTACCGACTCCTCCAGCGACGACGACGAGCCCTCCGTGTCCTCCACGCGCCGCCGAGTCAAATACTTCGTCAAGGAGATTACCATCCAAGGCGGCGGCGGCGGCGGTGGTGGTGGCGTTAACGTTGTTTCTAGGAAAAGAAGGTTCAAGGCTGGTGCCGGAGCTTCGTCGTGTCGGCCGCGGACAGGGGCAAAGAAGTTCCGGGGAGTGAGGCAGCGGCCGTGGGGGAAGTGGGCGGCGGAGATTAGGGACCCGTTGCGCCGCGTGCGGCTGTGGCTGGGAACCTACGACACCGCCGAGGAAGCTGCCATTGTGTACGACAACGCGGCCATTCAGCTGCGCGGCGCCGACGCGCTCACCAATTTCATAACGCTGCCGCCGGAGATTAGAAAAACCGGTTACTGCTCCGGCGAGGAGTCACGGAACAACGACTTGCGTTCCCCCACTTCGGTTCTTCGGTGCTGTTCGGTGTACGAGGAAGCTGAGTTCGTAACCGCAAACGCAACCGCAAACGACGTCGCCGACGAGTCCGTAACAGTAGTCGCAAACGACGTCGTTGGACCCTCAAGTGAGTGCGAGTATTCATGCGTTTCGGAAGATAATAATAATAATAAGTTGAAACCGAAGTCAGTGTTTCCTATTCCTAACGATGTGGTGTTTGACTTTGAAAGCACGTTAGATATGTTTGATGAAGGGATTAATAATAATAATAATGTGGCAGAGAGTAGTATATTCTTGGCGGAGGATTTTGATTTCACAGGAAGCTTTGTTAGTGAGAATTTAGATTTGGGTTTTACGAGTTGGCATAGAGGAGAGTGTGATAATTTCCAAGACATTGGGGATTTGTTTGTTTGGGATCCTCTTGTCGCTCTGTGATTGAGATAGACACTGTTCTCGTCTATGGCCAACGAAAATGGCCCAAGTTTTTGTATCGGCGGGAATTGGGTTTTGTTTCTTTTCTTTGGGGGTTTAGACAAAAACCCTTTATGTTTGTTTTTTTTCTTTTTCGTTTTCGACATGGTTGGGTTGTAGTATTTTTTGTATTTTCTATTCTATTCTAGTTCTAGTACATGTTTATTAAGTCACACTAGTAGTAAAACCGTGCGTCCCACGGTGTTGCCTCCTTTTGTTTCTTAAATATATAGTAGTATATAATAACTCTGTCTCATAAGTTACCCGTTTGTTTTATATATTTATTTATTTATACCAGCAAATGGTATAGTTTACCTTCTTGGTACACGAGTTTGCATGTAAAAAACAAACAGGCATTGCTCATGGATATTTAGAAACGTTCGTCGTGTATATTAATAATATACACCTATTTAGCGGTCTAGAGCGTTTAATTTTGTCTTTACCTGACTGGAAGTGCTAATTTATTACGATTGTTTATTTAAATTAATACATTTACAATATAGGACTTGTTTATTTAATAGGATTGTTTCGGTATATTAATATAGTCTCATGTTTAGGAATTGAGGGTCTCTTTAATTTATAAACATCTTCACTCATTAATTAACTTACTTAGGTAATTTTTAAGGATAAAATTATAAGACCTAAACATAATGACAAATTCACTTTAGGGTTTTTGGGGGCCGTTGCCCCCATTAGATTTTTAATTGTTTTAATATAATGTACATGTATAGTTATAAATTGTTTCTATAATTTAAAATACAATTAAAAAAATAATATATAACACGAATTTCTTTTATTGACAAATAATTTATAACATGAATATAAGAATATTGCTCCCACTAGATAGTATGAGTATTGACTCTACAAATAAAAATTTCTAAATCCGTCACTATTTATATACCATTTTTTAACTCATGGAGATGTTTTTGAACAAACATAATATTTAAAATTTTAGATATATGTAATAAATCATAAAATTAAAATAATAAAAATAAAGTTCAGCTACATTTTAAAGTAAATAATTTTAGAGTCTATTCTTGAGTTTTCATGAAATTATATAAATTTTGAGATATAATATATGTACAATAATTATTATAACAATTTATATAACACCATTTTATGTGTCTATCTCTTTTAATCATATCATTTGTTATATTTTAAAATTTTCTCTCTCCTCTCACTTTTCTTCTTTTTGTTATAAGATTTGTTGTAAAAACTATTGTACAATTATCATTTCTTTAAATTGTTCCTACTTTTTCTACTCTTACACTAACCCTTTAACTTAGATGATTTTGAAAAATATTACAACCATGTTTTCCTATAACAGAGGTCACTGTAAATATTAAAAAACAAAAAAAAAAATGATGAATTTCACAAAATTTTAAATATTAGTATAATTTGCTCATAATTTTAATATCAATAAATTTAATATTATATAAAATGTTACTAAGTAAGAAGTTATTATTAATATATACTTTTTTGGGGGAAATTAATATATAGTAATTATCAAAAGTGATTTAAAAAACTAAAAAAAATCAAATTGGAGAGAGATAATCCAAATAAAATTCATAGTCAATCCTCAAATACATCAGATCTATAAGAATGGGACAACTATTAGCACCCGTACATCCATCAACAACATAATAATATTACAATTTGTACAGACAAAGTTCTACAAAGCATTTGTTTTTGTCACTGTGTTAGTTTGAGGAAAATGAAAGCGAGGGAAAGGTTGGGAAGCATAAGAAAGGATTTTTTTTTTTATCTTATTTTATTCAAAAATTTGGAGGAGATCGAGGAGGAGAAAATGAGAGGCTAAGGTGTCGTTTGTTTACTGATTTTTGAAAGAGTTTTTTATTTTCTAAAAACTGTTTGTTCTTAAAGTATATTTGAAAGCATTTGTCTCCTAAACACATTTTTATTTATTTTAAAGTTTGTATCGAGAATACTTGAGTTAGACACTTAAAGAAGATAGAAAAAGGATGAGAAAATATTTCTCAATTGGATTTTTTTTGGATAATAAATTAACTGATTGAAGAGTAGTTTGAAATTATTTTAGAAACCGCCAGTTTTTACACAAAATACTTGAAGAAAATCAAACAAACCTTAATTAAATGTTCTGGCAGGTTTAAATAGCTAGTTTTAACGAATAATATATAGTAAGTACTTAAGTTCCTTTATTCAAAGTAGAGGTGTTTAGTAATAATCTATTTCTCACTAGCTTATAACATTTTTTTGCAAATGTTACTTGTAGTATCCTTTGAGTTTATAATATTCTTATTATTTTTTTACTCATGTTTTTACCCGTTATTTTAATTAAGATTATTTTCTATCCTCTCACAAGTAAAACAAAAAACTCTAACCCATACTATATATCTCACGAGTCACACATGTACCTTTCCTTGTATACTGTAGCATCCAACCACCACCCTCATCCCCCCATCCCACCCCATAGAATATGTATAGCTTTTGTTTTACTATGATTGTGATACCTGTTTTGGGTATTTCTTGGTTTTGTTTTCAGTTTCCTACTGAATTTATATGAGATGTTTAATTCAAAATGCTTTTGTTTTGTGTCTTAATATCTATATTACATGTTTGATTTAAAAGCGCTATTTTGTCCTATACTTTTGAAATAATATACATATAACACATACAAAATTAAAGGGTATTTAGTGTCTCATGCTAAGATAAGGTATTGTCACTCCCATCTTTTATTTGAACAATGGTCTACAACTAATGTTTAAAAAGTTTTTAAATGTGTTTATTCATCTCTTCAAAACTCTATATTAAGTCTTTTGGAGTATTGAAAAAAAAAATGAAAAATATTTAATGACGTGTTGTAGAGACACAATTGAATAACTCAGAATATGAGATCTTTTACAATAATTAAGCAAAATTCAAATTACACACCTTGTCATATATAATCCTTATTTTCATAAATCAAAGACATTTTTTTTTAATGAAAAACAAAGACTACATCTAGCCGATTTATATTAATAAAAAAAATGTAGAGACTAAAAATAAATATTTTTATATTTACAAAAATTAACATACCTAACTCGAGAGAAAAACCTCTCTCCTCCTCTACAAACCAAATAAGACGATAGTCTTTTTTCTTCTCTTCTTAATCTAGACTAAAAAAGGTAACCTCTTTTTACCATCTTTGAGTTTTTTCTCTCTTTTAATCCGAACACACCTTAGTGTTTCAACCGTCAATGCTTTTCTACTGAATCAAAAAATTCAACTGTCAATGCCCAAACACATGAATTGTTATTTTGTAAGTATATTCATTATAAGCACAGACTCCACCATTTTGAAATAACTTATTAACATTCATTTTTGCTTACATTGTGGTGAGAATTTATATATTTTATGTTCATTAATTATCATGAGTCTGTGGCATCCATTAATTAACTATTCAATCTAAATGAGGACCATTAATCATTTGTAACTTTTTCCATTTATATATTTAGAAGATGAGAGCAATTTAATATATCTGGTTATTCGTATTGTATTTAGAGGTATTGTTGGATACAAGTATTACTTGTTCATAAAGTCTTACGCTATGGTAAATGAATTAGGTTTCTGGCACGTAAAGCTCACACCTAACTTAAAGTTAATCTGTTTATTGTACGTATGGTACATGTGCTCAAGAATATTTTTACTGTATATATTTATTTTGAGAGTTTTCTCGGGTGAAATTAATACCGTGACCTACACACTTCACCGGATATTCAAACCTCGCGAACCCCTTTCTTACCATAAAAATTTGCTGTCGGATATTTTCGTTCAGGAATTCAAGGAATCAAGGTATAACGTATCTTTGGTTAATTTGTGCAGACATGCACATCCACAGTAGACGTAGGATTAGAACTGTGAAAGGACATTTTTCCTTCCATTTTCTAAGATAAGATTTCATCTAAATCCCTTTAACAAAAAAAATCATCTTAACCTTATTGATAAAAAATGTTTGTTTAACTATAAAACATTAGCAATATATTTTAGCTTGTCAAATCTAGAAAGTGAACTCTATCAATTGTTTTTGCTACCCTCTTCTTTTTTTGTTCTTCCGATGCTAAAAAGCAATAAAAAGAAAAAGACTAGTTCTTTTGCCCGTCTCGAACTAAAAGCCAAATCAAACACACTGTTAAGCTTCATTTTCCTTTTATATTTTCTGTTTGGGCCAAATTAAGGCTTGTTCCCCGGCTGGAAGAAAAGCAAAAGAAAAAAATAAAATCAGACAGAATCTTTAAGATAAGATGTCAATTGTGGCGCAGATTAAATCGAAATTGTGTATATTAAACCGGAAGCGGAAAATTTCGTAGCTGGTGAAGAGTTAAAAATTTATTTTGTTTTGTACTACTACTAAATTTGAATTGCCACTTAATGATGCATCATAAATACACCTTATACTTTTGACATGTTTTTAATTAATATTTAATATTGATAATACCCATGAAATAGTATAAAATAAAAAGAAATATTTCACTCTTAAAACACTTTCTACAAAAGGTAACATGAAAATGCGGTTGGGCCTTTGAATAAGGAAACAGAGGGGAGCAAGTGGCACGATGCTTGAATTAATACTTTTTTATGCCACTGCCATTTACCTGGTGGAAAAGCAGAAATGAATAGGTTAAGATTGGTTGCGTACATAATTGTAGATAATCATCACTCTTGAAATTGTTTTATTTTGTAGAAAAAATATTACAACATAAAACCCAGTTCTTTTTCACCAGAGACATGATCATAATTGTGATTGTGTTGTGAGTAAAAAAAATTTGTATATTGCAATTAATTACAGGAAAATGTGACTAATAGGATCGTAGTTACTGTGAGTTAAAATACTTTAACATTAGGGTTGCAGTTACTGTTACAGAATGCCATTTAAAACCATGCCCGTCCTATAAACTTACCCTTTCCCGTGTTTTTAACTGATAACTAATGGCTGATATTATATTCCTCGTGTATATCATGGTAAAGCTGTGGTGTTACCGTGTTAGGTTAGTTGTTATTTCCTTACATTAGTACTAATGCCATATACACATGTTTTAACAACACAATGAAGAACATGCTCTTCTAACTCGACGTACCCGCCACCTTCTTTGATGTGTCATATCCATTCAACCTTTCAGTGATTATATATTATATTAAGTGTCGGGTGATGAGAATTAAAAGATCAATGTGTAGGGTATATATGCATGCGTGTATTGCGTGAAGACGTTATGTGTGATAAAAATGCCAAAGATAAGTCATTGTCTGGTAGATCAAGGCATCAACCATATAATGAAGGTTTGAAATATTGGGGGAAAAAGAGCTGGCCCACAATCTCACAAAGAGTGTCGTATTTAAAAAAAACTGGGATTTTGGAACTCAGGAAGCGAAGCCGGTGACTGTTTTCCCTTCTCACTTCGAAAGCAGCAGATACAGATTAGGTCCCCACTCTCATGATATACATTTATATATGCTACTAGCAATTAGGTATGTGCCTTTGCATTCTGCATGTTTGCATTTAAAACCTTCATCGTATCATATATCTACAATAAATGCAATACTCAGAGCTTTGTCTCTGGAACCATACTTGCTTTGATTGATTGATTGAATTGAATAGTTTGTTTGCTCTTTTAAGCAGCCCTTGTGTACCCATCCCCTCATAACAGCAAATCATTTTCCGGACACGCAAACAAAAAAAAAAAAAAAATCTGGATTTTCCCTTGGGAAATGCCAAAAGACCTTCCACATATGTATTCCATATTTAATAATCATTCAACCACACACACAACCTAGCTTGACATTATCCCAAGAGAAATGTTTTCTAAATTTTGGAGTTAAAAGCTAAACTACTACTTTTATCTTATGTATCCTTTAGCCATTAGACAAGATAAATTAGGTTGCTAACATATATACAAACACGCGCGATATGTCACATTTTATATTTACAAAACATTAAATATACTTATTTTTCATTTAATACTTTCTTTATATAGAATAATAAAGAAGTTTGTTAAAAGATTTATAAAACGAAAGGAAATACTGATTTATTATACAAGGCCACCTACAAGAAGTCACTAAAGCTTTGTACAACATAGATTGGTTTAGTGGGGAGAGAGAAGAAAAGGAAAAGGGAAAAGGAGATCCCAAATTTAAATCTTTAAACTAATAATATTAATAATTAATATTTACACGCTAGGAAGTACATAAACATGATTAAAACTTAAAACCATCTCAAATCAATAATTTTTTATATTAATGTTTTACAAATATTTTTTAATAATATAATAGTATATGCAAAATGTGAAAGGGCATTAAAGCAAATGAACAGAACCTAAACTATGTATAATTAATACAGAAGATAAACAAATTAAAACAATATTTGTGCCCACAATCAAGAAGACTTGCAGAAATTGATGAGATGAACTAGGATGAAGTTAAGGAGAGGATTTGGTTCCCTGAGAAACAGTAACATGAAGCTTTTGGCCAAAGTCGCAATGCTTGCCAACGGAAGAGAAGTAAAAATAGTCCCCAGGCTTCTCCAAAGTAGCAGAAGAGTTCCCTCTGAAGTAGGTGTGGAGGATATTTCTGGTAGTGCAATGATCGTAGTCGTTCTTGTCTACCTGAACCACCGTGTTCTGTCCTGGGTGGTACCGGAAAACTGCAATATTCAATTTCATTAAACTTAGTATATATAGCTAAACAAGAAATTACTTGTTCCTGTGCTTGCCTAGTTAATAATTGTTTTCAGGGGTGTTTGAAATTTATTTATTTTTAACACTTTTTTTTCTAACATTTTTTAATGTGTTGTGTATTAGTTGTATTTTCTTTGTAAGATTATATATCAAAGACTTTAAAGATAGATTAAAGATTTGAAATAGCCTGTTCAGCGAAACAGATTTGTTTAACGAGTAAAAATATGAAGGAAGAAGATAGGAGAATTAATATTATGACACATACGAAGCACGTCACCAACAGCGAAGGTTTGTTTCTTGGCCCAGTCGTCGTAGAACCCTGGGTAACTGGGCAAAGTCCAACCCAATTTGTCTCCGACAACATGAGTTGTTGTCGAACTCACAGATACCAATAGCATGCAGCCAATGGTGGCAAAGATGAAGAAACTAAGATGCATTTTCACGGCCATTATCTTTCCGATTTGTGTCAGTGTTGCCTTTGTTCGTTAACTTGTGAATTGTGATTATATGTAATTGAACCAAATGGTGGATTAAATTGAATATAACTTATAATAATGGTCATTAAATTTGGTATTTCTCCTCCTGCTTGTGCGGTTATTGCGAAGCTCGTTTTTATTGACCAAGTCAAATATTTTTTATTAGAAATAAGAATGGATCAAATTCTAGTTTTCAACTGTTGATCGATGGTAACCTATATCCTGTTGTAATTAAAGGGATGGGAGTGCTTTCAGTGGCACCCCAAAACAAAAAACAACCATATTGAGACCCCATATCAGCGTGACAATTTTTTTGAGACTTTTGTTATTTAGAAATCACTTGAAATTTTGACTAATTTAAGTTGGGTTAAATAAACTCATCAATTTAAATTGAGTTAAATAAATTTAATTTAAGGAGTAAAATTTCCAATGCTTATACACGTAACTTGTTTAGTTATTTACAGTAGTTTTATTGGATGCGCCATATTTTTTTTAAGCTCGTTGATTTTTTTTTTCCATACATAATTTGTGAATATTATGTATGTTTCTTTAAAGCATGTAGTATGTATTCTAATATTAAAAGAGTTTTAGTTCCTTTTCCTTAAACTTCTGTTCAATATATATATAGAGAAAATTTATAATCTTTTACTTTTTTGTCGTTGCTCACGGATAATTATAGAAGTTGGACTGAAGTACCAAGAAAGTTGAATAACTCTATTATTTAATTTGCCTTATATCCAATGAATTAAAATGGTGTATGTGTTGGTGCTAGTATATCAATTCATACACATAAATAAAAACTCGTTCTAACCTAGGAGACAAATATTCGTCAGGGGTGAAAAAATGTTGGACCAAATCTTTTAAAACTCCTAGGCTATGTCCTAATATGTGTTCACTTGTAAGGATTTTGATATTTAAATTAGTGCTAGAAAGTGTTTTTTTTTTTTTTTTCTTTAGACGGCAAACACCTCATATTATAACATTAAGAGTGGGAAGATGGATTCAGACTTAAATTAAGAATGAGAAAGAGTTGAGAGGTATTGGAATAGAGACGTTGTTTCCTGCACTTCCATTATTATATCATGTATTTTTCATTGTATTAGTAACTTATATTTTGGAGGGAACTTTCCATAGAAGTACCAGTGGGAATGTAAAAAGTTTTACCCTAAAATAGAATGTCATCTTGTATACTCGACTTTTTCTATTGGCCTTTTTTTGTGGGGGGGGGGGGGGGGGGGGGGGGGGGGGGGGGGGGGGGGTTCAACAGTATAATGAAACTCAGGCCACAAAGGCCCAAACAAAAAGCAAAGACTCCTATAGGAGTAGCCCAGCTAGCAGTACACGGGGTGTCGGACATGTTTGATATGTTTATGGCAGATGCTTTGTGCACCCCATTAATTATTTCTTGCATTATATATTTTAAAATTAAAATTTGTTTTAGATTAATAATACTTTTTTTACATTCTAGAAAAATTATTCTGAAATATAACTTTAGATTTTGAATTAACCTTTCCAAAACGTAAATTAATACAGAAAACTCAAACAATCAATGATGTATAAGAAGTAATTGACTATGTTTATCTTAATTTGAATGCTGGTTGAGATATTTAAAAAGGGGATATAGTGTGACACAAATATATTTCTGCCTAATTGATTATCTTTAATAAATTTTTTCAGTTACATAAATTTTATTCATAAAACTCAAATACAAGTTATTGAAGAATTCAAAATAACAAAAAATTCAAAATCAGTTCGATTTAAATGCATGTAATGTGGTAACAATTTTACACTAGTATCATATAACTTGTAATATTAGCCTATAGAAAGAAAAAATATAACTTGTAATATCAATTGTTTTGACTTTTGAGCACAAATGAATAGAATAAATAAAAATCAAAATAAAAGTTAGGGAAAAAATGTTTACTTTTAATGGAACACGATACTTTAAAAATGTTTAACTTGAGAAAATACTTTTTATTTTAACAAAAAATATTACTTTATTTAGTATAAAGAATAGTAAAAACAATTTATTATTCTTATTTTTTATTTTAATTGTTGTGTATATAAACTTTGATAATAAAAAAATAAAAAAACAATATACACAAGAAAATTTTCAGACCAAAACCTAAGCAAGGAAGGAGAGGCAGAAAGAAACAGGCGGAGCACACAGGCGCCGTGGTTTAGCGAAAAACGGAAAAAGCAATTGCCGCCTTAGGAATTACCCTCCCTTTTAGATTAAGAAGAAGAGAAGAAGGGTTTTAGTTGAATTGAACATTTGTGCGTGAAACCCTAATTAACCGAGCGAGGATGGAGGAAAGTAGAGCGAAACCGGTGTGTGCAGAAGAAGCCCTCGCACTTCTCAATTGCGTCACTCAGTCTCCCTATGAAGAAGACAAATGCCTTCGCCTTTTGCATTCATTGCGCCACTGCGTCCTCGTCAAGGTACTCTTTCCTTTCGATATCCCAACCAATCCTTTATGATTAAGATCCTAACTGTCAAGCATGCAATCCAAGACTTAGTTTATTTTTCTTTGCCTGCGTTTTATGTTCAATTGCCTCGTTGTAATTTAGTATGTTGGTTCACCTAAGAATGTTGATGACGGAAGTAAATTGTACTCGTTTGGCATGTAGACAACACACACCTTCTTTCAAGGATCCCTTGAATTTGGGGATTACGAGTTCTTCATTTAGATAATCTTTCTAGTTGATGACCTGATGGTCAATTTGGTGATTTTTTGCTTTAGCAATTTAAATCAGTACTGGATTGGTCACATGAACAACTCATTTTAGAGGGTAAAGTAAAGTAAGTAATCTGAGTCAATGATAAGAAAATCAATAGTTAATGTTATGTATAATAAACAATAAATCATGAGATGTGTTTGGATATCAACTATTAGTTTTCTTATAATACAACCACAATTACTTTCCCTTACATTAGAAGAACCGGATCCCTTTGATCAGAATGCATATTTGGTAGTGTTGCCTTCTCTGGATGGAACATTATTGTTATTATTATTATGCACTTTAGAGTTGGTTGTTTATGGCTTTGCCTTCATTTCCAACTCGATTACTGGATATATTTGAGTTTATGTTTGCAGATGTTTAAACAAAGTTGTGCTATCTTCTATATTTTAAGTTGGTTCTGTTTTCTGCCTCAACAGAAAGTGAAGAACTTTTCCCTAGCTGGACAGGAAAAACAGGAAACTAAACCCAGTGGCAAGAAGGCTTAATTGGTATCACTGCATCCCAAGTGCCTTCTAATTCATATATTCATGTACCAGAAACTGTTCAGTTTCAAATCTGAATTTCTACCATCCACAAATAATTGATTTTAACAATTTTTTTGGTTAAGTGTAAAGTTGAATGGGAGGTGAAATCAATGGCTTGCATCTCTCATCATCGGATGTTATGCTAGTTTTGCCCGTTCCTAACCACCTTAATCATAGCTGTGGTTTGGGGTTAATATTGCCCAAGATTTCCCCTTTACCCTGTTCGACTTAAAACACTGAACCCCCTTTGCGAGATGCAATGGAATGTATGACTTGTTAGTATATTGTATGTGTTTCTACCTAACTATGAATACAACTTCCAGCATTCTAATGGGTGGATTTCTGTTTGTTCGAGAACCTTGATCGTTATGGGGGAAGACAAAAATATTCCATGTTGGGTGGATGATATGCCCCATTTTCCTCCACTGATGTTTAATTGATTAGAGTCAAATTTAATTATTTTTTTCAGAAATTCTTACCTGTGAACATAACCCTGCATCTGCATAGGAAACGATGACACGCCTCACTTGTTGCAACAACAAAAAAGAGTTCCCCTTTTTCTATGTTGGATTAGTTCATTGCTGATTATTAATCAATCAAGATAATCATTATGCCAAAAGTAAGATAATCATTATATTACTAAAAGAAATGCATTGACAATCTCTGTAACCTGGTACTGACCACAACCACTAACCACTAAATGGCACAGACCGCTTTATTAACTGGGAAAATAAGCATAACACCTACTCTTCTAACATAAGTATTAGCAATATTACATTTCCCACCGCTTGCTACACGATGTACGAAACTTGTTCATCATAACAAACACAATACCCCCTTCAAACACCCATATCCCTTTCTGCTCTATAAGTTCAGAAGGTGGAGGAAATTTAGGCCGAGTGGATGATGTATGTGAGTACCAGAGCCAGCAACATCAACACATATGCTATCCCTTGATCAAGGGAGGACCCTGAATTACAGAATAAAAATCAAATAATGCAGAATTATTTCATTACATTTATTTGAGATATTTTTTATTTATTTGTAGGAATAAAACAAGTACCAGAAAAATAAATAATGCAAGTACAATTTTTTATGGGTTTCCCAAAAAGCCTCTTCTCTTGAGAATGCTAATTACAGAAATATACTTGAAATCATTTTTTTTTTGACAAAGACTATAAGGGTCTTCAATTAGGGATAATCCTGCTCAATTTGAAAAAGACCATCATGGGCAATAGAACTCAAACTTAAAACTAATGAATAAGTTGAAACAATTGCACACAAATTGATTTAAAGGCTTGGTGTTGCTTGAAATTACATTTTCAGTGTAATATAAATATTTTTACTTTTTATTATTTACATTCTGGTTCTCCAAAAGAAGGAAGCAAGGAGCTGGATACTGGAATTTGGAACTATATTATGATTTTAATTTTCATGGATATAATAAAGAATTGTAAAGTGCGAAGCAATAATATAAAAGTAAAGAAAATGATTATAGAAAAGAGTGGGTATTACCGTCGCTAGTAGGGGCAGGTACTGGGGCTGCGGATTGAGCGTGAACAGAGGCGGGCATAAAGAGAGGAAGAATGAGAGTGGCAAGCAACGCCACAACTCCGAATCCGAACAATTGTTTGGGAGCACCACCCGCCATCTTCTTCTACTTCTCTAGCAGCGTCAATCGATTCTCTTTCTCTTTCTCTCTCTTGGGTGCGTAAGGAAGAGAGAGAGAGAAAAGAACGCTGAAGAAGCTGAGAATTAAGATTAGATGAGAAGATGAATTGTGTTGTGTTGTGCGTGGCGTGTGCGTGTGCGTGGGAGAGACAAAATAGGACAGAGGAAAAAGCCATGGTTTTGTCACTTTTGTGGGGCGTATCTTTCGGTTCGGTAACCCATTTCGCCCTTTCGCTCTGCTTTCAAATTTCGTTCCTACTTTCCAACAAATCCGCCACTCCTATTTTGGCGCCATCCGCTCCACCCTTTCCCTTCCTCACTCGTACGGTTAATTTTTTTTTTTTTTTTTTATTTACGAATTTGTAGATTTTTTTTTATATTTAAATTTCTCTAAAAAATGAAAAAATATTTATAAATTAGTTAATAAAAAAATTTATTTTATTTTATTCTTATTTTTTATTGTTTAGATATACTTATTGAAAAGCTTTTCCTAAGAAATATCACCCGTGTTTATACAGAAAATAAATTATTGTTTATTTCTAAGATATTTATTCAAGTGTTTTAAAAGGTTACAAATCAAACTCACCTCACGAGACTTTATTATTGTGTTAACTTTAAGAAAAATTACATAGCTACAATAGTTTAACATTTTCATCATGATTTAAAGGATCTTAAGATAACGATGATGACCATCAATACCATACACTGACAATTGGCAAGCATGTATTTGTTACCGAAAAATAAACTTGTTTAGCATTTATCTTGTCTAGATTGCTAAAAGCACCCCATCTATAAAAATAAAATTGACATATATAGTAAATTTTTTCTTATGAATATATATAAAGTCACACCTTGATTATATTTTTCAAAAAATAATGTTTTAACTTATTAAAATATTTTTTTAAAAAAATAAGTTGATATATTAACACATAATTATTGTGTTACCAATTGAATTTCAAGTTTTTTTTAGGTTAAAGCTGGATTATTATTGATGATGATAATTTAAATAAGATACATTATGGGCTATGATTTGGTCCAGCTGAAACGGAATCTCCTCAATCCAGCAAACATCATGAAAAGTAAAAACTAAAGATGCTAAATAGTGAGTTGCCTGGTTCTCTGATCTCTTGGTGAATAAGAGGTCCTTTATAAGGGAATTAACAAGGAATCTCCTACTATCCTCCACTATGCCATGGAAGAGTGATCTTCCTACACCCTCTTTCTTGTTACATAAAGGCCTCAGCCATCCTAGGCTCGAGCATGGACAAGCTGCTGCAAGCACCAAACCTTCAGAATCACACACAATGAATCCTAAGCATGCTTCTACCTACTTTCTTATAGCAGCATCAAAATTTATCTTAAAAATGTCAAATGGTGGTGTTTTCTAATAGGTTGGAATCAGGTTTGATTCTTGAGCCATTGTAATGTCTTCCTTGATGGTAGAACAAAAGCCATCTTACTCACACACATGTTGAATCTCCATCCTCCTATTTTGGAAAACATGTTGATTCCTAGTGTACCAAATTGCCCACAAGATCGCATACACCATTGCTCTAGAATTCTCATTCGTTATGTCAATCGCAAACTCCACCCACTGCTTGAAATTATGAAATCTTAGACTCAACGAGGATGCAAACCATACTTGTTGAGCCTCCCTACAAGTTACAAGCGCATGTATAATTGTTTTGTCCTCCAACTCGCACATGGGACATAGAGAGTCCATTTCAATCCTCTTCTTCCTTAAATTTGTCCTGACTAGGAGAATATTCGAACAAGCTCGACAGGACAAATTTTTGCATTTTGGTGTTGCATCTCCTATCTAGATGTTCTTCCACAAAAACCCCCTCTTTGTTCATATGTCGATTCTGTTAGTTTCCATCTTGAATTAACCTTAACCACAAAATATCTAGACTTAACAGTATAAATTCACCTCCATAGTCCACCTCAGTGCGATAAACTCAATACATTCCGCTATTAAAATATAAAAAAAAACTAGATAATAATTCCTTATTCCAAGAAAATTCATCCTACTTCATCAACTCACTGACCTTCATTCCTTCTGGAACCCGAGTGGCTTTATGGGCTGGAATTCGGCCCCCTGGACTCTTGGGGATCCATTTATCTCCTTTAACGTCAACGGACCCTCCATGGCCAATAATCCACATGCAACCTTCCTCCAAGATCCATTTCGCCTCCCATATACTAGCCCAGGTGAAGCTCTGTTGTATCCTTTTCGTGCTTCCCATAAAGGCCTGCGGGGATGATATTTAGATTTCATAAGCCTGGCCAACAAGGATGTCTCCTTCGTCATAAGCTGGCACCACTTTTTGCAAGCAAAAACTTTATTAAAAGCTTTCACAAATCTAAAACCGAAACATTTTATTTTTATTACTTGTGAGTTTTTTCCAGCTTATCTAATGGATTTTTGCCCTTCAATATCTCCCCCCAATAGAACCTTGCCGTGAGACTTTCTATCTCCTCACAAATCAACTTTGGCAGCATAAAACAACCCATCACATATGTGGGGATTGATTGAACAACATATTTTATAAGGACTTCTAAACCTGTTTTTCACAAAGCTTTGTCCTTCCATCCCTTCAGTTTCTTCCAAACCTTATCTCGCACAAAGTTGAATTTTTGAGTTTTGGATTTTCCCACTAAAGTAGGTAGACCCAAATACCTCTCATGACTTTCTATTGTCTTTACACCCAACTAAAAATCAGCTCATTAGTCCTGATATTAGGCACGTTTCGGCTACAAGAAAGTTTAGATTTGTGGAGATTAATTCTTTGGCTAGACGCCTATTCATAGGATTTCAAAATTTCAACTATGTTAGTTGCCTCCTGAGAATTTGATCGTGCAAAAATAATGCTATCATCTGCAAAAAAATAAATGAGAGATCATAGGTGTATCAGGTGAGACTTTAATACCGTCTTTGAGGACAAAATTCTCTATGAGGACTTCCATTTACAAGAACATAAAAAGATACAGTAGAAACACACTTCATTATTAAAGAGTTTCATCTGCTAGGAAAATCCATAGCCTTCAACACACTTTCCAGAAAACCCCACTCCACCCTATCATAGGCCTTCGACATATCAAGTTTCAACCCCATAAATCATCTTTTTCCTATATCTTTAATCCTCATATAGTGAAAACATTCATATGCAATGAGAGCATTATCAATAATCAACCTTCCTGCCACAGAAACACACTAATTTTCCCCCATAATGTCAAGCAAAATCTTTTTAACTCTATTTGCAATAATTTTTATTACAATCTTGAAAAGCACATTGCATAGACTTATGGGTCTAAATTCAGAGCCTTTAAGTGGGTTTTTGACTTTAGGAATAAGGACAATGAAAGTTTTTATTCATACCTATAGGACCACCTTCACCATTCAGAATATTCAGGGCAGTATACACTACTTCGTCTCCTATCTGATCCCAGAAGCGCTTATAAAATAAGGCTGGTGTGTCATTTGGACGTGAGGCTTTCAAGGAATGCACTTGAGCTAGTGCTTCCTTCACTTCATCAATATTGAAAATCAAGTTATAGCATTGTGATTTTATGATTTATCTATCCTGATAAATTATGTGTTACCACTGTTATTGGACGCATTGAATTATCTTAAATTATGTGTTACCAATGTTATTGGGCACATTAAATTATCTTAAAAAAAGTACAGTAAAAAAAATTCTCTTATAAATCCATCTATTTTGTTTTTGGCCGGTGGAGGCAAAATCTTTGTACTTCCATTCACTTAACTTTCTTTTTTTTTAAAAAGACTAGCATAAATGAAAACCAACACGCTATACTTTAAAGTTTAAATACATTTATGTACACGAATTAAGAAAAAAGAAGAAGCAACCGTACAATACTACAATAGACAGATAAATATCTAGCTCATTATGAATTTGAGGCATTAGCCTCAAAACATTACAAAAGCCTTGTGCAAAATTACAGCAACCAGATGCCATTAAATAATAACATGGTTAGACAGTGGCGGAGCCAACCAATAATTTTAGCCCATGCCAAAAAATTGACATATCAAATTATCAAAATATTTATTATAATTACACAAATTTACATAATATTAAAATTTTTAAGGAATGTTAAATTTTATTTTTAGATAGTACCAAATTTTAGATAATACTAAATTTTATTTTTAGGTAGTGTCAAATTTTATTTTTAATTCTAATTAATTATATAAATATATATAATTATTAAACAAATTTAAAAATTAGCTAGTGCCATGCTCACTGCTGATTATAATACCAGCTCCGCCACTGTGGTCAGACCGTAATGCTAATGTCATATACACATACGCACGCAACTATAGGGGAAAAGTTTAAAATGCTTTCCTTTGAAGGCGTTAGCGTTACTGAAGCTGCTTTATGCTTTAAGAGACAAGCATCTCATTACAAGCGCACAATTGCTAACTCAAACATACACTTACACTAAATTCAGCGATATTGACCATAATCTTGAAACTAAAAGTTTGTAGAAACTCCTGCCATGTCCATTCTTAAGTGTTAGTCTTTTACATGCCGAATATGCTTCCTGTCTTCAAATTGATCCTCGAGACTTTATGTATAACAAGCCTTTTCTATTGAAATTCAGGTTTAAAGTCCAAGCTTTCCTTATGTTTAATCAAACCTTCAAATTAGAAGATCTGGATTAAGATTGGGACTGTTTCTACTCCTAAGTCCTAACTATGCCTGAAACCAATCCCTCCTACATCAAATTATGACATTATAAGAATTTTAGATACACATGGATAAAATTGATGGGATTGACTTGAGTGACACGGGTAAAACACTAAAACTGTAGAACCCTAAACCCTAAACTGTAACGGTGCCATTATCAAGGGCAAGCTTTCTCTCAAACCATCTGTAGAACTTTTATACATCCACTTGAATTGGCTGCAATAACCATGTCTGATTTCTCTCTCCAGCACACACTTGAAACAAACAGACCATTGTCATCATCCGTCTCTTTACCAGAAATAGGATCAATGGACCCAAACCTGTGCGAAGTGACTGGCATTGGAAGTGCTTTATAGTAGGCATAAACCTGCAAGATCACATATAGGCATCACCACAAAATTTGTGCATATTCAAGCACATAATTGAATGTGTGTACTCTCATTTCAGAGAGGTTTGTGAATAGTTGATATACAACACAAGTGAAATTAAAACAAGCTATATGGATAAATCAATTGAATTAACATTTTTGTATTTGGTAACTTAAAGCCTGACTAACAAATGTTATATACCTCATTTGTTTCTGAACCACATGCTATATATCCATCAGCAACTGATAAACCCACAAAATTCTGTCATAGCAAGAGGTGGAACATAAGTCAGTCTTTCTGATGTGCAGCCTTATGAGTTGCTCACCAAAGGAGTTAACAAAATAACATTATGGAAGGTAAATCTGGATTTTGTAAATTTGTTTTCACTACTCTGACATCAGAATGCTATATGTAACACCACAAAAAAAGACAAATTTTCTTTTTCTAAAACAAATTTTGGAAGGATGTGACGAACAGATCCTTAAAGATGTCACGGACATAATTTACAAACAGTGCAACAAAACTTAAACCCAAACCTTCTCATTAGTATGCCCTGACAAGGTTAAGCTGCAAGCACTAGTTGATAGACCCACAGGAGAGGTTTTATTGAGATCCCAGATCTTCAACATATTATCAGTTGATGCAGAAACAAGTGTCTCAGAGTCCAAGAATTTGACGTAGCTTACAGCTTTACGATGGCCAGCCAACACACACCAAGGGCTTCTAGGATTGCGAAGATCATAGCAATATGCTGAGTAATCAGCAGATCCAAAGGCCAGCAAATGAGAGGAATGAGTAGGGAACTGAACACAGCAGACATTAGCAACATTCCTGATTGTGGCTAAACTGTTTTTCTGCAACATAATTTTGCATTTTTTTTAGCTCTGGATCAATTATATGGAAGAAACTATCATGTTATTTTTTGCTGTAGCTTGAGCCAAGATCAGATTCACCAATGCCATAACAACTTGAGAGAAAGCAACAATCCATAGTAACCCCAGTTTATTTAATTACTGTTTTTCCATCAAGCAAATTCTGCACATTCAATGTTTAAGCGGGTGGTGCGCCTATGACCAATGTATGCATGCTAAAGAGCTTAAGCTTACCTCATTGATACTCCACAGTTTCACAGAACAATCATCACTCCCACTAGCAAATTTAGTAGGGCATACCAAAGAAAAATCAACAGACCAAGCCCTCTTTTCATGTTCGGTGAATTGAGAAAACCCCTGGCCTGTATTAGCATCCCATAGCTGAAAATGCAGTCATTTAGGCAATGCAATTAGTGATGCTGGAAATAAGAGCATACAAATCATCAAGAAATGGTTGCATTTTTCATACTAAAAGAAAAAAATTCCAACTTTTTTCTTTTTTGCTTTCTGGTGGATATCAATGTCATTCTAGTTTATCAGACAACTCTACAGTATGGGATCCAATGTATCATAACATACTCATGTTAAGTACTACTTGCTCTGCTTCCTAGAGTAAAAAAGCAATCCATCCTTAACTATAATAAAGCCAGCCGTTGGATGTGGCCATCCTTAAAAACTTCAGGTAAAAAATTAATCATACAAGCAACATAGAGAATCATGGAAACCAATTAGAAAAGCCAAGAAAAGAAACTAACAATTTACTAATCAGCGGATGCCAATGTGGACAAAATTAGAGTAAAGTTCTGCATTTGTCCCTTTAGAGTTAGTTTCACATATTCTTGAAAATGGGAATGAAAAATTAAATGATGAATTTTCAATACAATTTTTCACATAAATTCCATCCACAATGTTTTGCTCCCTTTTTTGTAGGCATAACAAACTCACCCTTAGAAGCAATTTTATCCCAAATATACAAGTGAAAATTTTAATAGACCCTTGAAGATAAACCATTACATTTTGGTTCAGAACTGCATGTGCAAAACTATAACTGATGAATAAAGCAAAGAATGTATGCCAATGATATAAGCAACAGTTTAAATGGTATTCAATCTAATGTGCAAGCCATACAAACAAACCTTCACTGCACCATCATAGTCTGTCGAGGCAAGATAGTTCTGGATGTAGTTATTCCAGCAAACACAACTGAGCCTTGATCTGTTTGACATCTCAACTACAGGATAATGGATGTCAATGGAGTCACTGAAAAGTGCATTGAATTCAAAAATTTTAATTTTCTTTGATATCCCAGCAGCAGCAAAGTAGTCTTCATCCCTATCAAAACTCAGAGAGCAGATTACATTTGCAGGATTGCTAAAATCAGTATTTCTTAGTATGCCCTGCACTTCAAACTTGCTATAACGTGCATACTTGCACAAACCGTCAAAGAAAACTCCTAAAGTATCTGTCGTCTTATGTTGTTCCATGTCTTTTTGAGCTACACACCAATTGTCATGATTTCTCAGTATATCTTTATCTGGGTGAGTTGCAGTATCTGTTTCATGAAGCTTAATTTTGGATCTCATGGAAAAGTAAGCACTTTCAAGTAGGCATATATTTTTCATCAATCTCAGTTCATTTGCATTAGAAATTGTGGATACTGGCGGTAGTGTTTCTGAACTTGAAGATTCTTTAAGAAGAGACACATTCTCTATTTGAAGGGAGGAGTTGTTCTGCAAGCTTGAGGGAAGCAAGGATTTTCTTAAGTCATATCTCCTCTCCACCTCTTTTACATCTGATTCCAAGCATCTTATTTCTTCTGCCAATTTGTTGGCATCCATGTGCTTCTGCTCTTCTAGTGAGATGAGGAAATGCAATAGCAATTCTGATTCTGCATCATCTTGATTAAGACTTGATGATAATTCCTCAAAGTACACCTCCCGCATTCCATTAATCACTTCAGATTGTAGGATCTCCCTGTTGTGCAAAATAAGTTATAACTTCAGGAAATCATAGTGGGCTGTGGTAGATATAGAACTTCAACTAACAAGAAAATCGAACCTCCTTACAAGACTTGTAAATTGATCTAGAACAAGAACAAAAAGAAGCCCTCTCAGAAAATTGAGCCCAAGGTGAACCTCCTTTAGTGCTCAATTTCCATTATTCCCGCCTTCTCTCTCCCCCCTATTCTCCCATCTTATCCCATTCAAGTCATTACTGTAAATTTGGGATTCCATTGATTTCTTTTGTATTTATGACCATACTCTAATGTCTTGTTATAAATAATACACGTGTGCACCTGAGACACACAATATTCAGAAGTATTTTATCTATATCCCCTACTCTTTGTCTAGGATCATCTTATCTGCCTTTCCACTCTCAAGCTGCCCAACTATGTGCATAACTCATATTTGAGGCCCATAATTAAAGGACAAGCCTAGTAGAATTCTTACTTGAGACTTTCCTAAATCTGTATTTAAGGACTGACAGGGAAGAATATCAATTTTCAAAATTCATTAAGCCAAACAATCAATGCGATATGTTTTAGTACAGACCAAAATGAAAATGCACATACCATTATATAATAGTCAGTAGGAAGTAATATCAAATAAAAGAGTTTGACATCTCCAAGAAAGAAAGAAAAATCAACTCTCTGGCAATAGTTTGCCAGAAGTACAATTTTCTTGTAAAATAATAACAACAAAAAGAAAAAAGAAAACTCACATTTCTGTATGCACTATCACAATCTAGTTAAAATGGAACTCTATTTTTACTATACTTGATTAATAAAGAATTTCTTCCCATCTTTGATTTTGCAGGTTGATGCATCCATTAGGTGGTTAATAAATATTTAACTAATGTCTGGATATGTTCAAGTTATGGGTGGGAACTAGGATATAGGAGAGGAAAAGTAGCAAGAGCTCCACAACATTGTCAGCCATCAGTTTCAACCAATGTGGAGTTGAACCCTGTTGTGTAATGCTCTTGATGGAACCTAACACCACCCCAACCAGTTACATTAAGCATTGGAGTCACCATTTCCAGATAAGTAAAAATATGGTACCGAATAGATCCTTAAGCTGACCAGATAGTATGAATGTGAAAAGAGATGAAGCATTGCAGAAACTTATTTTGGATAAATAGTCAGAAAACAATGTGATTTGTAGCTGCCTATTTGGGTTAGATGGAAAACAGTGTACATAGTGATCCATATAAATGTGTTTGGTTGGGGTTTGTGTGATATTCTTTCCAAAATGCATTCACCAAAAGGTAGTATATTCTTCTTCAAACTCTCAATGACACCGGAGAGTAGTTAACACAACAGGCTGTAGACCAATGATGAGAAAATTTTAATGGGGTGGACTACGTATCAAATCTTGTTAGGATGGGGCCACAATGGAAAATTTATCTAGAAAAACATAATTGGAGAGATATTCTGTTAAATATGTGATGATGATCATGATACTCACTCAGAAAGAAAAGGCTCGAGAACTCTTGGAAGGAGTATGGCAAATGGATGGACATTGGACAGTAGAATTCAAACTACGGATATGTAGCTTTCTGAACATCATCCCAGAGAACATGCCATGATTTCGTTTTATAACATTTATCAAATAAACATGAGATTTCTGTAACAGATGTTTGTGGAATCATATTTGCATTTAATTTAATTAAAGGAAATCTGATAACTATTATACAAAGATTTCCGTGTTACCTTATTGTTGGACGTGATGATGGTTCAGGATGCATCATCCAAAGGCAAAATCCTGCTTCCATAGGATACTCTGACAGGAAAACTGAAGGAAGAATCCTTCGACGAAGATCAGACATTGCAGCAATATGTGCTCTTTCTGAGTCAAAATGATTAAGTAACTGAAATAAATGACCTAAAATATAATCAGTCCGTAACTTTATGTAAACTAATGCTACTGTAATGTTTCAATAAGAATTGACTAAGAATTAATATTTAATAAAAAAAAATATCAGATCATTCAAAGGTCTGTCAAAACAATTAATGGATTAAATTTATTATAACAAGTAATTGATTGGAAAGATTTAGGGTAACCACCAACACTATCATTTTCATCAATCCAGAATGAGGTAGCAATGTTACAAAACAGACAATATATTATAGTTGCTAAAAGTGAAAACAAAAACTAAAAAAGACAGAGTTTGAAGTCAGCCAAACAAACAGTAAATTACAGTTCAGTTGTCTTATTATTTATTTAATGTTAACGATTTCAAAGAAGTGTATAGACAATTGACAATGAACAAGCATAAGTAATCTCTTTAATAAGCTATTTCATGTTAGAAACAGATTAAAGGATTCCTCGAACTTTAGGTCAAGAAACATCTCTTCGTTCTTATAGAGAAAGTGTCAGAGTGTCAGAGTTCCATTGCAAGGATGTTTGTAAGGTAATTCTCAAAAGAAGGGAAGACATACCCCCCTCCCCCTCCCCCCAAAACACAGATAGAAGCAAGTTTCCTAGTTTCTACATGTGTACTTCGTATTTAGAAACACATCAATTTTGAGAAGTCAACAATATAACAGAGCAAGTGAACATTGAATAAACATAATAAAGAGGGCATCTATCAACTATGCACCTCAAAAAGAAGGACTCCCAGACAGTAGATATTTGATGATGTTGTGCAACCACCCTCAGGACTTGCATACCATTTATCTTCCAATCTTTCATTTAAAGAATTCAATTGCAATTGACCTGCATTAAATATGTGAGGGATGCGAGACATTCTCCGCATATTATGTTTAGAAAATTGGATATCTTCCTTGTATCCATTGCAATAATCTTGTGATCCCACCGCATTGACTTTAATATCATTGGCAATTTGAAGATTCAAGTCAGTCCTTGGAGGGCATTGACTCCAATCACCAGCAACTCTAACATTTTCATTGAACTTCTGTTTCTTCGACCGCAAATTAAGAGAGGGAGATATTACCTTCTCTGACAGACTTTTTCTAATAAAAGAATTTTCTAGCTGAAGAACTTCAGAATTTGCAATACTATCTAATAATGTCTGTTTCTGAGTAGGCAACCCAAGGTACATAACCTGGTTTGATGGTAACAATTTAATATAAGAAGGGTACAGATTGTGCATTGCAACTCCCTCAGAGTGAGAATCATCAACCAAATCCACAATTTTTCTAAATATACTTATATGATCTGTTTTGCTCCCTTTGCGGTACCTAGATTTCAACCATTCTCTCAAAGTCACACCATCAGTGTCAGACCCACCAGATCCTGGCCCTGTAGCATTATGAGGAGACTTTGCAGTCTTTAAACCGGAGCTTGGCAATGCCTTAGAATCCATCTGAGTGTCAATGCCAGACTTTTTCAGGTTCTGATCTCTAGACTCAACACATAATCCATTAGAAGATGGACCTTTACATACAACACCCTTTCCCTTCAATGCACTTCTACCAAAATACTCTGCAAATCCTGATTTGTGTATAATTTTTGTTTGTATTCCTTCGTTAGCATCACCTTCATCCTCTTTATGTTCAGCGGTATGCACATCAGTGGGCAAGTGCTGCATGACATTGCCCTGATCATCATTGACTGATTTTCTAGCCAACATCTCTCGGAAAGACCTGGCCCCAATATCCTCCAAAGCACTAGATGTAGCTTGAACACTCCTTCTGGCTATTATGCAATCACATCCCATGCCTGAATCATCAACCGGCTGATAATTATGCCGCCATTGACTCCGGCTATTATGCAAAGGCCCTGGATTGTTCAAAGTACCAATATCTAGTCTAGAACCACTGTAACTTTTCACTGTTAGTTCTTCAACCATTGCACCGGCACCATCAGAAAAAAGACTTGGATGCAGATGTTCCCTTGCTTCAACCACATTCTTATCTTGTGGGATGTGGGAATAGGCAGTGTGTATTTCTTGGGGTTTTAATGTTTTGGGGAATTCAGGGTTTAGTGAATATCCATCATATTTGGTTTGATATTGCACACCCTCACCAACCTCCAATTCTTCGTCCATAATGTTAAAACTTATGATTCCATATCCCCTGGCACTCAAAAACTACCCACATGACAGAGCCTATATTAGGAAAGGTACTTAAACAGTTAGCAATTGCAGACACACACACACACCCCATTACATGAACATGCTTTTTAAATAATAAGTGAGGAAAATATGAACAATAAACAACATACTACACAAGACGTATAATAACAAAAATTAACTGACCTGAAGGAAGAAAAGGAATGGAAGCAGGAGAAGGAAACGCTGAAAAGGGGTTTTAAAATGAATGAGTGGGTTTTTGTTCCACCGCACACCGGATAGTAAAACTACTACTACTTCATAACTTGTTAGAGACGTCATGCTGCAATTTACGTGTTCTGCTTTCCAACAATACAAATCTTCGTGATTCACATCCATGCTACATTCCACGTCAACGCTTCCACTGTCTTTTCTTTTCTGCTTTTTAACCCACAAACACATTTTACTTATTCATCATTTCATACTTATTTTCTATTTAGTCATTTTAATAATAATCATTTTAAAGAAATACACTTAACATAATTTCAACCAAATAATTGAAATTGTAAAAAACTTAACCTAATCATGCATGAAAATTATAATAACAATAGAACTTAATATCTATACATTTTTACATTATTATCTAATCACAAATTTTTATTTGAATTATTTTAATTAATTATTTTTAAAAAATTCAATAAATTTATTATATATAATAAATTATAATTAAATGACTGTATAATTTTTTTTTATGTTATCAATACATAATCTTTTTTTTATACCAATAATCCACATTAGATTTTGCTTTTAAAAAAAAATAATAACCCACAAGGAAACTATCTTTTCTGCTTACCTTTTATGTCACTTATTTTGTTTATCAATTTTCTTCCCATTATTAACATCTTATCCAATAGTATTTGGGAAGCTTTTTATAACTCTCAAATCAAGTCATTTCAAGACTTTTATCCAATTTTCCATTTCTGGAAAATATTATATAAGAAAATTGCTTTTATTGGTGTACTTTTAAATATATTCACCTCATCGTATATGCACTGCTGCACAACGGAAAGTATAAATAGTGAGCGACACAACGAGTTTAAGGGTATAAATATTTGTTTCAAAAAATAACAAATAAGTCTATTTTGATATCTAAATTTTATATGTTTATTTTGAAAATATAACTTGATTTTTTATAGTCTATTTTTTTTTTTGTAGTTTTAAAAATGATCTCTACATAACTACATTGAGAACTGGCTGTTAATGATCCACGTTGATCGCGTATGGAACAGTACAGACGCAAAATTGCTTCACGTCCACAAATTGGCGATAATTGCTTCTTTCTTTTCCTATTTTGGTGAAAACCATAGGTCGTACTGTATCAGTATTTATTTACTTTAATGTCTATGGTTCCTATAATGCCCCGTCATATTGGACCCAGCAAACCTCTGGCTATGCGGCAAAGCTGAATTTTTCCTTTTCTTTTGTGCAAGTTGGAATCATGTAGGTAGGCTGTGTTTAATTTGTCAAAATAAAATAAAAACTTATTTGATTTGATTTAAACGTTCATTTAGTAGCATTCAGAAAGAAGAAGAAAACGTTCATTTAGTGACAGTATTGGTTGTTCTTTCCCGTACCTTTAAGTTGTTTCTTTGTGGGTTTTTTTTTAATGACCTATTTAAAATGTAAAATTACATTTTGAAATGATCAATATGAAATGTAAAAAAGAAAAGAAGAAAGATTGAAGATGGTGCAAAAAGCAACACCCAAAATCCAATAGTGTGTGCATAGTCTTGGAATAGAGCCCAATTTACCATACATGATTACATTCTACATATTGGACATAAAATGTCGACCAAGTAAAATGCTCTTCAAGATTATCTTTCTTATAGAAAAATATTTGTGATAATGTGTAAATAAGCACATTAATTAGTAAATTGACAATGGAGAAACTCCATGAATGTTTGGTGCATGTCAGGGATGACCATATAAAAGTACTTAAATGTTCAAGTAAATTTGTGTTCAATGATGATCTCGTAAGTAAAGTTTGGTGATTGAATCTTATAAATAAATAAAAAAATAATTAAAATGAGAGATTCCACTAAATATAATTAATCAAAATTTTTAATAAAAATTATGAATAATTCGCACAAGTAATAATATGTTTAAAAAAAGTTTATGCCTAATGAAAGGAGCAGAATGGATTGAAAAAGAAGCCATACATTGTAAGGAAAATATAATAATAATTTAGGTGTGAGGTCATGTGAGAGTTAATCACTTACTTATCAATAAGATATAGATGTAGATTGAATGCATGATCAGGGTGCATGGTCGATGGTCAGGGTGCCACTGATGCCTGTGACAAGGTGCTAGTATAAGATTCCCTTTATGAATTTAGTTGGATGAATGAGTCTTTTGTCATGCCTCTAGCTAGTCTAGAACAAAAGTCAGGATCTGTTTGGATATAAGTTAGAAGTATTTTTGAGAGTTTCTTTATTAAAAATATAGTATTTTTTTTAGTAGAGAATCTTTTAAAAGCACTTCTAGCTTTATATAATATATTAATACTTCAATCCATTATAACAAATTTATTATCTACATTTTAATTGACATAAATATTTTCTGACAAATCAATAAAATATAAATTCTAATAAAATACTAATATGTTAGCAATAAAAATTCAATGTAAATTATAATATATTATATAATATATAATTTAATTAAAATTATTTGAAAGTATTTATTTTGAACTGATTTTAAAATATTTTAATTCTTATAATTAATAATAAAACATTACAAATAAGATTATTTAACTTAATGGAAGAATTCATAAAAAAAAAACTTAATATGGAATAAAATCTTTCAAACAATAGTAGAACTATTTTTTCTTACTTAGTTCTATCTCTTCCACAGTTCCACACCCCTTCCTCTTACCTCCATCCAAACAAACTAGCAATAAAAAAACCTTTTTTAAAATCTAATTAATTATGATCGGTATATTCAAGGAATTCTCAATCCTAATAATTTGATTAATTTCAATATTTAAAGGGCATTTTATTATAAGGAAATGTCAATATTACCTCATCACCCTCACGATAGAAGGAGAAATACAAAAGTAATAATAACAATACTGATTATTCTTTTCGACTCATCATGTGAGATATCTCTTCAAAATTGTTTGCTTTCTTTTTCTCATTATACTCTTTTACTTTTTATGTTTTGCTTTCATTTTTTCAATATTTCTTAATCAATTGGGTTGTGGTTATCAAGTTCTCTTCCCAGGTGATTTTCTCATATCTTTACATGGAAAAAACAGAAATGCTATTAGATCTATTGTTTATTTATTTGCTTCGTTTATATTTGTTGAAGAAAATGTGTCATTTGATTTGTGGCATCATCTTCTCTCATGATGAATGTGTTTGTTACATAAATTTGGAATAATCATTGTAACATAAATCTAATTAAAGCACATGAATGATGAAAGGATTCAGGATGAGAAAAATTATTGAAAATATTTATGTCATAATTACCATTATGTTGGAATTTTTCTCTCATGCATCCAGGATGGATACTGTTAGCGTATTCCTCTACCTCTAGATTCAATTGAGTTATGATTAAAACTAATGAAACATTATGCATTTTTTAATTATTCTCTCTATTTATACGTGTGTTCTTGAATATGTTAGATTTTTGTCTTGTATTGAGTTGTTGAGAGTTGAGATTTCTTTTTTTTTTTTTTTCAAACGATAATTCTATCCATTCTTAATGTATATATTTCAGAAACTATGCCTTAAAAGTTGAATTGAATCCATCACCATCTTTCTGTTTCTGTGTATAAAAACTAGAAAGTGACAACAGAATAAGAGTTTCCTACTTGACAATTACTATAGTTAGTTAGGCATGTGTCATCATTGTATGTTAAAAGAATTTTTTAAAAGTAATTAAAAATGTGAGATTAAGAAATATAAGTTCTTATTTATTCCACTGTTGGACTTTTCATTCTTGTCCATATGATAAATTAGTGATTATAATAAAAAAGATAAATTTCTACATATCCACCTTAAGTTTTTCCGTGAATATTCTCAATCACTATAATATTTTTTTAATTATTCTCTTAGGCATGATCATCAGTGCTAGATTCTAACTTTCAACGAAGGTTTTGTTTCCTTTTCTGATTTGAGATTGTCATTCACTCCTATACAACAAATACTGCAAAATATTTTAATCACCTAAAAACAAAATCCAAAGACTGTTTAAACTAACATAAAGTTGGATTATTATAACCTAAATTTTTCTTTCAAGAATTTCCCATTTATTGATTTATTTCCTACTATTAAGTGATAACTACGTATGTTATTGTCTTAAATGTTATCTTTGTTTCCATATGACTAATTTTAGATGATAAATTTTTTTTCGTGTGTTTGTGCTTTACACTGTTCTATAGTTGTCGCCACATCATAATCAATTACTTAATTGAGTCCTAGTTTTACAATGCCATGTGCATACATCATTTCGAAAAGGCCTTCAAAATACTTGTATTTATTTCTCGATTTCAGGATTCCTAGTCATTTGGGAAGACAAAAAAGGAGTTCCTTGACAGGAATTTATATCTAAATGTAATATTTGCTGATGTCCCATAGTAAAGATGACAAATCACCACTCAAGGGAATCAATCAAGTTTTTAGGGAGTCTAATTGATCCTGAAAATGCTGAAGACCTCCAAAGAACCAAAACAGGTTTGTACATACTTGTGTCAGACATGAATATTGGAATAATATATAAGATTAAGGAATGCCCAATCACTTTCCCAAGCAAAGAAATGAAGCAACACTTTCTACTATTAGTGAACAGAGTTGTTACTCATATTTTAAGTGACAAAGCTTAATAATTATTGCTCATTCTTTGCAGATATTGAAAATAACATCTCTAAAATTCTTGAGCTTATTAAGAACAAAAGCCCCACAGAAGATGATGGGAACCACGAACATTCTACAAGTGGGACAGAACTTGTGGGGTTAATAGAGGATTTATACAAGAAGCACCAATCACTTTATTCCCTATATGATCGTGTCACTGAAGAGTTTGAGAAAGTAGTTTCTCGCAAAAGAATCAAGAAGGCTGCAGTGTCTTCCTCTGACTCGGACTCCGAATACTTTTCCCCAGAGGAAGTAGATAGTATTAAGAGAAATTCAGAAAAAGAATATCACAGTGTATCTGATCTTGGCACCCTTAAGCAGGAAACTGATAGAGGTGATTGTACAAATGAGGTGCCTAAGATTGAAGCAACAAAGTTTGAGGAACAATTAAGTTCACAAACGAAAGAGGTTGAGAGTTTGATCCAGCAAAAAAAGATTCTAGAACTTCAAGTTGAAAGCCAGACACATGAAGTTAAGCATCTAACCTCGAAGAACACTGAGTTGTATGACCAAGTATCGGAACTTAAGTTGTTGTTGAAAGAGGAAAAATGTGTGGTATCAGATTTGCAAACACAACTAAATAACAGCGAGAGCCAAGCAAACTTAGCAAAGTCCAATGTTGCAAATTTGATGGCAAAGATCAATGAGCTGGAAGTAGAGACCAAATCCCTACAGACACAGAAAAATGAAATGGGAGAAAAAATAATATGTGACAAAAATGAAGCATCAACCCAAAGAGAGGACTTGATGGAGCAGCTCAACGCCATGCAGCAAAGGTTAGATTCCATAGAAAATGAGAAAAAGGAAGTGGAAGCTGAGATGGAAAGCCAAAGGGAACAAATTTCTCAACACCTTATTCAAATAGAAAATCTGAAGGACAAATTATCTGAAATGAGATCGGTTGAGCACAATGTGGTGGAAGAGAAAGAGGCGTTTCTTGAGAAGCTAAAGGATCTAGAACTAAATTTGGAAAGTCAAAACAACCAGAAAAATGAATTGGAAGAGAAGTTGAGAGACACAACTTACGAGGTTAAACAACTGGCAGATGAAAACAAGGCCCTTCAAGACAGAAACCATGAACTGAGAACAACAATGACACAGAAAGGTGAAGAAATCTCTATTTTTATGAGAGAACATGAAAACCATAAGAATGGAGCTTCCATGGAGGAGGTTATAGCTTTAAAAGAAAAACTCAACGGTATGAGACTTGAGCTAGACACTATGCATGAACAAAAAAACAAGCTGGAGCTACAAAATGAACGAAGCCAAAAAGAATATGCCGAAAGCCTGGCAAAGGTGGAGACTTTGAACACCAACTTAGCAACCCAAATAGATGATCAAGCGAAAACGATTGAACGAGTCAACGAGGAGAACAAACAAGCCAAAATCGTGTATAGTCAATTGAAGTTGATTCAGGTAACAGCGGAAAGGAAAATGAATGAACTTGCAGAAGAGTTTCGAAGGAAAATGGAAGACAACATCAGGTTGTTGCACCAAAGGATCCACGTGGCAGAACAACTGAACAACGAGAACAAATATAGTTGCAAAGTAACAAAGCAGAGGTATGAGGAAGAGAACAAGAATCTGGGACTGAAAATTGCGAGTTACAAAGAGGAAAAGACAGCGCGTGTTCCAATTGGGTTTGAATTGGTTGCACTAAACGGATTGGATTTGGTGGTTGAGAAGGTTGAGGAGCACACGAGTCGAGTGACTAGAATGAGGTGTGAGGTTGAGTTTGTGAAGGATTGGATGAGGGAAAGGAATAGTGAGGTGAAAGAGCTGAGAGAAAACGTGGATTGTCTTAGGGAGTCGTTGAACAAAAAGGAAGAGCAGGAATTGGTGTTAAGGGAGAATGTGTGGAAATTAGAGGCGAATGTGAGCAAGGAAGGAGGGGAGAAGTTGAACCTAAGGAAACAAGTGAGCCAGCTTGAGAAGAAAGTGGGGAAATTGGATAAAATTTTGAAAGAGAAGGATGAGGAGTTGGTTAGCCTTGGGGAAAATAAAAGGGAAGCAATAAGACAACTTTGTTTTGTGGTTCAGTTTCATAGAGATCGTTGTAACCATCTAAAGGACATGCTCGCCAAAAAAAGGGTAAATAACATGACATGAGCTTGGGAAAGAAAAAGAGTCAAGAATCTCTCCAAGAAGCTTATTGTTGTACATGGTGTATGGAACTCTGATCCTGTGCACTGACATTTTTTTCTTTCTACACGACTTGCATTTTGAATTTTATAGTCCCATTTTTTCCCCTTTTTGTTTGGTGCAAATTGAATTGTAAAGTCAGAAATTCTTAAATTGTATTAAGATTTTGTTAGTTTGATATAAGAATTTTTTTCTGATAAAATTATCTATCAAACTTCATATATCAAAATCTTAATATTTTCTTTGGATAAGAAATGCATGAAATAGAAAATATGACTATAAAAGTGGTTTATAATTTATAAAATTATAGTCACATCTTTACCATTTTTATAATATTTTCACAATAATAAATAACTTTGTCGTATTATTGTAAACCACATAAGTGTTACATTATTTGCCCATATCATCATGAAAACATCACGTCATGATCAATCGACGATCAACAAATAAAGAAATTAAAATTACCAAATTTTAAGAGAGATCAAAATCATAATTTTAAAATAAAAAAATTATTCGTTAAAATTTATAAAAAGACTAAAATTATAAACTAATATAAATTTTACATAGTGACAATCTTTTAAAAAAATTGTAAAACTATCTATATGTTGATCAATTGGACAAAAAGGATAGCGTTACGTCGACCTTGGAATTGAGTTACTAAATTGAATTTTAATAATAAAAAAAAACCAAATTGAATCAAATAATTAATAAATAGAGGAATTAAAATAATAATTTAACTAATATTTTTTGATAAATCAAGATTATCTATGAATCAAAAATTTCGAAAAACTAATTAACCTCTTAGAATATAAGATCTATTTAAAAGGGTTGATTATTCTCAATAAATATTATTCTATAAGGTATCATATAATTATACATTATTCTCTATTTCTATTTTTTTTAAAAATCAGCATTCTCTATTTGTAATGTACCAACAAAAATACATTGGTGAACTCAATAAGTTTGTTGTTTAAATAAAAATACAGCATTCTCTGTTTGTAATGTAATCAAATACTTTTTAAGAAGTTAATTGTTTTATAACATGGCTTTTGAAAAAATTATTAAGTTGAGGAACATGCAAAGATAATCCACTAACGGTGAAAGACTGAAAAAATAATTTAATAAATAAATAGTAATAGATCTGTAAAAGTTTACAATAATTGGTCCAGTGACTTGTAAATTGTAATTGCAACGGCCAGAGAGAAGAGAACATGGAAACTGCAAGTACGTGCCGCAACAGGAGTCTGGACTCTGGAGCCAGATCATCATCATCATATTCGTGGCATCGTATCGTGCTCCTTTCTGGCAATTCAGTCGTTAATGATATTCTTTTCTAATTATCTTATGTCAGCTTTGTCCTTTTAATTATGATGTTTTGTCAGTTTCCTAGAAATTTAAATTTAATTTTATCAGAGTCAACTTACAATTATATGTAATTTAACAGGGGTTCGATTTAAAAAAAATGTTTGAATAAAGAATTGAGTATCAGTTATTAATATTTTAAATTTAAAGTTAAATTATTTGAATATTATTTGAGTTTGATATTTGATAAAAATAATTATTAATTAAAATTTATTTATTTTTTAGTCAAATCATTTTGAATTGATCAGATTTCTTTTCCTAATAAATGAGAGGAAATTGAAAATATTTGACATCCCATTATACAATTTATATATACCAAACAAAATTTATGATTATATACATCATCTGAGTAATATACATACACGCACAATATTAGGCTATATCTATTTTAAATTTTACATTTTAAAAAATAATAATTTATGATTATACTATTAATGCATCACGATTAAAATCATTTGTTATTGTTACACTTACATGGAACACACTCAAATCACGTGAAGAAGTATGGAACAACATTCATTTTAAGTTCCGTTTAAAAAAAAAAAATCATTTTATGTAACAATTAACGCAGCAAAATTAATTTGTAAATATAATCAAATGCTTTTACAAAAATAAAAGCATATAAAGTTAACTTTATTTGATACATGAGTTTATTTTCAATAAGCTACTTAAAAAACTATTAACTACTTTTTTAAAATTTTATTATCCTCACTGATTTATATAAAATTTTATTTTATCCTTTTATTCAATTTTAATTTTTTTCACCTATTTTAACATTCTTATAAACATTGACAGATATATATATATTTTTTAAGGCAATATTAATTTTAAT
>PYAF01005211.1:908815-920715 GCA_007407185.1 Glycine tomentella | reverse complement strand
TTACTTAATAGGTTTGAGTCTAATTTTATTCATATTGACACCATATTGTTAAGTTTTAAATAGTTTTGAACATTAATAAATATGAAATTTAATAATAAATACTTATTTATATTTTTTGATGTAGCTAGAATATTTTTGTGTTCGGAGTTAGAGACGAACCTTTTAAGATATTATAATTTATTAAATGATTTTTTTAACAAGAACTCTTTTAGGATGTTTTAGAATGTTGTTTTAAGAATTTAATATAGACATGACGATTTGAAGAACTCTTACCCAACTTTTAAAAATTGATTTTCAAATATTTATTTATATTGTAAAAATGCGGTACATTAAAAATATAGTAGTACAAGAAAATATTGATTAATACCAACAAATGGTTGCCTGTCTGATGATGAGTTTGTGACACTTAAAGCAAGTGATCAAAGGTTCAAAATCTTACTCTTTATGTGAGGATAAAGAAAGCTACTTAGGAGGGGGAAAAAATATAATTTTTTAGAGACTTGATTTATTATTATATCCTGACCACTGAACGGACCTTAACATGATAATTTGATTAACAAAATTTTCTCTTTACAAAACATAAAAAATGTCATTTTACAAATTTTTACACTTGGTATAAATTAATTTCTTTAAATAATTAATTACTAAATAATCTTATCCTTCAATTTATGCTCATGTTTCGTGTTAGTTCTTTCAAAAAATAATTACTTGTATTAAATTTTTTTAGGAAGTTAAGAAAAACAATTTTTAGCAAAATGAATGAAGTATGTACTATTGTGTTTTAATTAATATATAGTTCTATTTGATATTTCAAAGAGGACTAGGTACTTTTATAAATTTATTGAGAAACAAAACTATAGTTTTATTCCGAATGGTATAAAAAAATAGTCTTTCTCTTCCTAAACACAAACTCCAAGAAATGGCATCCAAAGATAAATAAATCAAAATCCAAGAAAGATAATGGGATGCATTGTGTGATCCACGGACAAGCTCTTAAAATTAAAAGAAAACGACTAACAAGTTTTTTTTTGGATGACAAATATTTGTTACAAGAAAAGATTTTGTGAGTATTTAATGTAATGTATAAAAAGTTGAAGTGTATACATAAAACTCAAATTTAAACTTGAATAAGAAATCTAACTTAATAGTATAAATAAGATGTTTGAGTTATTATAATTTTTTATACTTATCTTTTGTTTTTAAAGATAAAAAGAAGCTTAACTAAAAAATATTAATTAAGTTAAAACTTGAAACAATTACACTCCAAATCCACACGCCAAATAGTTAACTAATAAAGCATAGAATTGTTATTTTATTTTTTAGTTTATTTAAACAAAGGAAAGTTTTAATTAAACATTATATTAAAAAATCTTAAAATAAAAATATATTGGAAGATTTTTTGGAAACAATGAAAAATCCTCTTAAATATGCCTTCTTAAAGTAGCTATTATTAGAATAAGTTTATATTAATGAAAAAAAGCTATATAATATTTTTTTACGAAAAAAGCTATATATTATTAGAGAATACTTGTGTAAATTTTACAAAAATAATAAAAAGAAAACACATTAATAATAGAGTCTCCAGTGTCCTGACGCGAGAAATAACGCGATAGAGGTCATAATGGCATCATGGTAATAAAGCGAGAAAGGAAAGGGCAAAGATCTGAAATACAATCCAAAGATTCCATTCCTGAAATTTGAAGGTGCAAAAAATGTTGGCGAGCGCTCTAATCCAAACAAAACAAAGCCACTTTTCGATATCATTATATAATTATTTATTATATTCTAATTAACAAACCGAGTAGGCTCTGGCTCTCTCTTCAGTTACTTCCTTTCTTTTTTTTCTTTTCTCCGAATTTCGATCCTCTGCTCTGTTCCCGCTTTCACGATCTTCCTTTCAACTTTCACAGGTAACCTGACCGCGAATTTCGTATTCTGAATATTGCATCACTTCAATTCTCGAACCTCTCAGATGAAGGTCTTTCGTTTTTCTTCAATTGTTTCAGCTCTCGGATTCGATCGGATCAACTTCGCTTGCTTCGGAACTCAGCTTCTCTCAGTTTCTGTTCTGATTCTTTGTTTATGTTCTCTGCTGTTGCACAAGGTAAACTCCTATACAGTCTTATCTGATCTTTCATCTGAATCTTTTATTCTGCTGTTAATTTTATATTGGATATTAGCATGTCGATCTTGGACGATTTTGTTCTTTGGATTTTAAAGAAAAAGAAAACTGTTGCTGCTTTATGAAATTATTTATCATTTATTTGTCTTTGGTAATTTTATTATCATCTGATACATTGGTTGAAGTTGAAGCATGCAGCTGCAAATTTTGCTTCTTCTGGAGCTCAATTGATTCTGAAGAGAAGGAGAAGAGTAGAAGGGAAACAGAAAACATATTTCAGGTATCTAAATTGGATTAGCCTAAATTGAACACCAGAATTAGTGATTTATCTGTTTTCTCTATTTATTTTTTTTGTACAATTTGGAAGATGGTTTTCTTTTTCTTTTTCTTGGTTGAATTCATTAATTGTTACAAATAACTTGAAATCGACAAAAAAAAAAAAAAAATAGCTTGTTTGTTGAGCTGTATCATTTGAATTCCAATCTATTACTGGGGTGATTCCCATAGTTGCTGACGTGGTGCCAGATTATTGTTGTTGGCACATACTAGTTGCACTGTTTCTTTCTCTCTTTTTTTAATATATTTTTTTACCTATATATATATATATATATATATATTATTTATTTCGTTCTGAAAAATAAAACGTTTGTTCAACTATGATAGCCTTGACATCTACAGTATTTTATTGAGAATCTGACGATGAAGGGTGGACCCAAACAATTACACATTTTCCTTTTCTTTCTCTCTCTATTTTCTAGATTATGCCCATAGTCAATCCCATAATTGAACCCCAATTCCCATATTAAAAAAGTTATTTAAAGCCGCTAGAAAACAATAGTGGTTGCTCTTTTGAATGCGCCCGCCCTATATTATACTACTACAATCTTTCCCTATATTTCAATATTTTTGTTTTCCGTGACAAGAGTTTGCGTTAAATTTCCAGCCACGTCTTTTGATTGCGATATATAAAAATATGACTTAAAAAATATTTTTGTTCACATATCAAATATTGCATACCGCACCATCTTGGGGGCGACACAGAAGCTATAATGGCAAAGTGTTGGTGTCGAAAGACTAACCACGGATATCACATGCACTCTTTCTGTTATAACTAGAACAATAGGCAAAAAAATAATAATTAAATGTTGGTCATATTCTTTAATGATGAAAAATTGAAAATTATGCTTAATGTCAATACATAACTAGTATTCAAGGGACAAATCTACAGTCAATTTGATTGACTGAATACATATTCAAGGCCTAGTTTAATGACTAAATGCAGATTTATGGACTACAAAGTGTAATTTCTATCAATTAGGGACTCATGATCAACTTGTATCATTCAGGGACTATTTGTACATGTTTCAGTTGTTCTCCTATAATTATATTTGTTTAGCAAGTTTGATGGGTCTAAAACTATAAATAAAATTTTGATTGCTCAAAAAGTAGCTAGATTTGTATTCTCATTAATGACATTTAAAAATTTCTTTTAACATCTAGAAAATTGTGTGCATTACAGGGCTCAAATTACAGATTATCTTGATGGGATACTGCTAAGAAGTTGAAAATCTATAGAAAAGATGGTGAAACATCGCTTTAGAGAGTCTATTAAATCTTTGTTTGGAAGTCACATTGACTCTAATAAAGAAGAGCAGCTCCAGGAAGCTAAAGCAGGTACAATTTTTATGAAAGATTAATTCAGCTACTACCATGACAGCATGATATGATATCATTGAAAATAGTGATGAAGAATTTACTATGATTTGCATGTATGATATATCACCTTATGATCATACCTATGATTTTAATTTTTTCTACTTTTCCTACAGAAATTGAAGACAAAGTGAAAAGGATATTGAAACTTATTAAAGAAAACAACCTTGAAGAGGATGGTACCCCAGTAGAACATTCTAAGAAGGAACCGCTTGTTGAACTGATTGAAGATTTCCACAATCAATACCAATCACTGTATGCACAATATGATCATCTAACCGGCGAGTTAAGGAAAAAGATTAAGGGCAAGCGAGAAAAGGGGAGTTCTTCATCCAGCTCAGACTCTGATTCAGATTCAGACTATTCTTCAAAGGACAAAGACAACAAAAATGGACAACTGGAAAATGAATTTCAAAAGACAATTGATGGCTTAAGGCAAGAACTTGAAGTGATGCATACAGAAGTGGCTGAGTTAAATCGTAAGTTGACAATCACACATGAAGAGAAGGAGGGTCTTAATTCAAAATATCTTGCAGCATTGAGCAAGATACAAGAAGCAGACAAAATTAACATGGATTTGAAAACTGATGCTGAAGCATTAGGCACTCAAAGATCAAAACTTTTGGTTGAGAATGCTGAACTAAATAAACAACTGGACACTGCTGGTAAAATAGAAGTTGAACTGAGTCAAAAATTGGAAGACTTAACAGCAGAAAAAGATAGTTTGACCATGGAGAAGGAAACAGCTCTCCAACAGATTGAGGAGGAAAAGAAGATTACTGATGGCTTGAGAACCCTTGTTGATCAACTGAAAGATGAGAAATTAGCACTTGGCAAAGAGTTAGAGGCAGTTACAGGTGAATTTTCCATTCTGAAACAGCAGTTGGAACATGCAGAACAGCAAATGACAGATATAAGGCACAATCTGAAAGTTGCTGAGGAAGAAAATGAATCTTTAAAAGTGAAACTTTCACAGGCTTCAAATGAGGTTCACCTGGCTCACAATAGAATACAAGATTTTGTAGCTGAATCAAGTCAGTTAAAGGATAAACTTGATGAGAGTGGAAGGGAAATTTCTGCCCTCACTCAGATGCATGAAGGGTATCAGAAAGAATCCTCAAATCAAATCAGGAAACTGGAGGCACAAGCCACAACCCTGGAGCAGGAATTAGAATCACTGCAAAACCAGAAGAGAGATATGGAAGAGCAAATTAAGAACAGCACAACTGAAGCAAGGGAACTAGGAGAGCTCAATTCAGGACTACAAAACCAAATATCAGAACTTGAAATAAAGTCCAGAGAAAGAGAAGAGGAGCTATCTGCTATGATGAAGAAACTCAAAGATAATGAGAATGAGTCATTTTCTAAAATGTCAGATTTAACATCTCAGATAGACAAGCTGCTGGCCGATATAGGCACATTACATGCTCAGAAAAATGAACTGGAAGAGCAGATCTTTTCTAAAAGTGATGAAGCTTCGACTCAAGTCAAAAGCATTACAAGTGAGTTGAATGCGTTGCAGCAAGAAGTGGAGTCCCTCCAACACCAGAAATCGGACTTGGAAGTTCAGTTAGTGGAAAAAGTCCAAGAAAATTCTGAGTATGTGATTCAAATGCAAACTCTGAAACAGGAAATTGACAGAAAAATCCTGGAACAAGAGAGACTTCTGGAAGACAAGGAAAATTTAGCCATGAAGCTAAGGACATTGGAATTAGAGATGAACACTATAAAAAACAAAAACAGTGAAGCTGAAGAGCAAATAAGGGCTAAAAGCCATGAGATCAGTCACATGAGTCAGGGAATGCTGGAGCTACATGAAAAAATAGCAGAAATAGAGAAAATATCAACAGATAGAGAATCTCATTTCTTAGTTCTCCAGGATAAATTTATTAATGCGGAGCAAGTGGTTTCAGCTAAAATAAAGGCCTCCAGTGAACAAATTAAGAATCTTGAACATGATCTGGCTTCCCTGCAGCAGGAGAAACAGGAATTAGAACAGCAGTGTGAAAAGCTGAAGTTGGAGGTGGATTCCATACAGAACCAGAAGAGTGAAGTTGAAGAACAAATGAGAGCTAAAGACCATGAGAACTCTGGGCTGAGAGAGGAAAATTTGGGATTTCAGGGAACAATTACTGTGCAGGAGAACACATTAGCTGAGAAAGAGGCAGAGCTATCCATGTTACTGGAAAAGCTTCACGAAAAAGAGAGCGAGGCCTCAGGCCAAATAACTGCCTTCACAGTCCAAATTGAAAATCTAAAACATGATTTGGTGTCTGGGCAGAATGAGAAACAGGAATTAGAACAGCAGTGTGAAAAGCTGAAGATGGAGCTGGATTCTACAAACAACCAGACGGGTGAAATTGAAGAGCAGCTGATAGCTAAAGACCATGAGAACACTGAACTGAGAGAGGAAATTTTGAGACTGCAGGGAACGATTGCTGCACTGGAGAAAACATTAGCTGAGAAAGAATCAGAGTTATCCACTTTACAGGAAAAGCTTCACGAAAAAGAGAGTGAGGCTGCAGGGCAAATAATTGCCTTCACGTCCCAAATTGATAATCTGCAAAAAGACTTGCTTTCCTTTCAGAAAACAAAAGAAGAACTGGAGCTCCACTGTGAAAAAATTAGCGAAGAACATGCACAAAGCCTTGTAATGGTAGAGAATGAAAAGAATGACATATCAAGCAGAACTATGGATCTTAACAGATCACTGGAAGAGCGAGAAGATTCATATCAGAAGTTGAATGAAGAATATAAACAAATTGATAGTTTGTTTAAGGAATGCATGGTCAAACTTGAAGTTGCTGAGAAGAAGATTGAAGAAATGGCAGGAGAGTTTCATGAAGGCATTGAGTCGAAAGATAAGAAGGTAGCTGATTTGGAACATACAGTGGAAGAGCTTAAAAGAGATCTAGAAGAGAAAGGAGATGAAATCAGTACTTCGCTCGAGAGTGTTCGGATGCTTGAGGTTAAGCTTCGTCTGTCAAACCAGAAGCTCCGGGTCACAGAACAATTGCTGAGTGAGAAGGAAGAAAGCTTTAGGAAGACAGAGGAAAAGTTTCAGCAAGATCAGAGAGCCCTTGAGGACAGGATTGCTACTTTGTCAGCAATAATAACTGCCAACAATGAAGCTTTTGATGAAATTGTTTCTAATCTTAAAGAGTGTGTGAACAATGTCACGACTGGGATAGAAACTATAAGCTGGAAAGTTTCTGATGACTGTAAAAATTTCGAGGACAGTATCTCTAACATCTCACACGAGCTTGGGGTTGCAAAAGACCATGTGAGGGAGATGAAAAGGGAAAAAGAGCAGTTAAAGAGAGACAAAAACCACTTGTTGGAGCAGCTGCAGGTTAAAAAAGAACAGGAAGTGGCTTTGAGGAAGAGTGTTGAGAAGCTAGAGGCAAAGGCAAGCAAGGAGGAATCAGAGAAGATGAATCTGACAACAACTGTAGTTCAACTAAGGAAGACAGTTGGAGAGCTTGAGAAAATGATGAAAGAGAAAGAGAATGGCATGTTGGACTTGGGAGAGGAGAAGAGGGAGGTCATTAGGCAGCTGTGTTTGTGGATTGATTATCACCGCAGTCGTTATGACTATCTCAAGGACATACTATCCAAGTCTCGCAGAGGCCAGAGTGCAGCATAAATCCTCCTTTTTTTTTCTTTTTTTTTTGTATGCAGCTTGTTCATTGTGGTGATTCAACTTCTCATTAGCTCATTTTTTGTTCATGCGAATTGATTCTTTTTGTGCGTGTTTGTAATTCAGTTTGTCCAGTATCAGGATCAGGAGCATCGTATAGAATTAGTTTTGTTCTTCCCATGAATTTGAAGTGAATAATGTTACAGCAGTTTTTTCCTTAATTGTTCAACGTAAATATTTAGACTAGAGCTGATAAAAAAGCCTAATTTTTAGAAATAAGTAATTATAAAATTATAATCAATTTTATAGAAATAATTATTTTATATAACATATTTTTATTCATTCATAACCGAATTGATTTTAGATATAACTTGTTATATTACCGATTATATAATTAATTTATTCATAATTGATTATATACTCATATTTTAAAAATAATAATCAGTTACATCAAATTATAAATAATAATATTAAATTAATTAGTTTCAATATCCATTTTTACCAATAAAAAAAATTATAATACTCACTTATGATCTAATTATTTATTAATTATAGTTATATAAATATCAAAACCACGTGCACCCCGAATTTTGACAAACAAGTCACCACTATCAAGTTCCTCTTTAATTCTTTCATTTGCTGTAACGCTCTTTAATTTACATTATTGTTTTGTGGGTCCGTGTAGTTTACCACGGTTGATTGTCTTCTTGTTTTGCAATTTCCACGCTTTCACCGAATATCAAAATTATTCGAAACTTGGCTTACACTGGATCTTAAAAATGCATCAAGTAGAGGTTGACCATGATGTATTACGCTGGGTCTTATGCTTCCATGATTAAAGTTTTGTATGGCATGTCATAATAGTTTGCATCACATTGTATTAATAATTAGATTGCATTCGCGGCAGTCCGTACAATGCAGCTTTGAGTTGCTTGAAGCCAAAATTTCATTAGCCCGGCAAACATAAGTATTTCAAAAACTCTCTTCTTTAACTTCTTCAATTAAAAAAAATATATAGATTAAAACTTAATCATGCAATCATAAGACCCATCGTAACACATCATGGTAAACCTCTACTTGGTGCAGTTTAGTCTATTCGTTTGCACGTATTACATTACAAACTAGTGAATGAAAATTTGAGTTGAGTTGAATAGGCTTAAATATAGCTTTACATATATGCCTATGAATCAGAACTATGACCAAAAGAAAAACTGTGTTTTGAATCCAACAGAAAGGCATTATAAGTTCCTTTCTTTAAATTATAATAATTTTATTTTGTTTATCTAATTATATAACAACCCGATTATATAATTTTTTCTTTTTTTTATAAATTATAATTTATTCTTGAAATGTTTATTTTAAACAGTAGTAATAGTTTATTCTTATGGTTTATTAGACCTTATGAATGGCCTATTAAAAAAATTATTCACAGTTGAAGTTCATCAATATTAAAATAAATACTACTATAAAAGTTCTACCGACACATGGCTTATTAGACCTTAGAATGATGCATATGGTTCACAAGAAAGGTGAGAGAAGAGACAATGAGATGAATATGTGATCAATTATTTATTAGTCAATAATTAGCCATTATTAGTAGAATGATCAACCTGCAGGTGGAGCCACGCACCTACCCCACAGGAGGATTATAAAAGAATTTTCGTGCCTTTGAGCTTTGATGAATTTTTCTAATGACAATTAGAATTTAATCGTGATAATTAGTAGGAGTGTAAATCTTTAATTTCATTTTATTGTATAAGTTTGAATTATTTCATTAAAAATATTTCAATTGTTACATTTAAAAAATAAAACTTACATTATACAAATTTTATATTTATACTGTATTTTAAAACACAGAAAAAATAAAAATAAAACTATTTAATATTAAAAAATTTATAAACATGCATTGCATTTATTGCCTTTTTGAATAAAAATAAAATACTTTTTATATTTCAAAATGAAGAATGAATTAGTTATTATTATTTATTTTGTTTAACTTATTTTGAGTATTGTTGTAAAAAAAATTATTTTGAGTATTTTATTAGGTTATAAACCATTATTATATTTTTGGTTTATAATCCTTAAAAACATCAGCCTTAAAGAAATTCACATTAAAACTTGTCATTAATTTTTTTTTATATTTAAACACATAGGGGGAAAGTATTCATGATACTATTAGAAGTGATGAACCTGGATTTCTGGAGATTAACTTTTCCAGACGCTTTACAGAACAAATCCAAAACTTCCTTCATTAACTTGATCTGAGAAGACTTGGCCTCAGTGAATAATAAACAGTTATCAGCAAAGAAGAGATGTGAAATTGCTGGACCATTCCTGTCAACTCTCACTGGCAACCAACTATGCTCATCTACTTTCTTCTGTATAAGGAGGGATAATTTTTTCATATACAAAACAAAAAGATAAGGAGACATAGAATCACCTTGTCTTCATCCTCTGGTGGGTGCAAAGGACTCCAACTTCTCACTGTTCTATTTGAGCGTCCAAGAGGTTGAAGTGCTACAGTTCATGATGAGATTAACAATATTTGGAGGAAAGCCAAAGTCAATAAGAGTGAGCCGAAGAAAGTTCCAATCTTTCAAAATCAATCTTAAACATGACAACCCTTGAGAATAAACTTGAGAATTTAAGTACATGTGACAATTACACAAATTTGTGAATAACCCGTGTTACTTTGCAATGTTTTGTAAATCAGTTATAGACCATAATTTTAATCATTATAATGATAACAATTACATTTGTCCTTGAATTTCAATTTCTGTAACTGAATTTTTTTAAACTAATTAATGAGCTTCAATAGATTCCTTTAAATACATTTGAATGTTGAATTTAAAAATTATTTTCAAGTGATTTTTTAATAAAAGTAACCATTTCTCTAAAAAAAAAAAAACTATTACACATTTCCTTACCTTTATGACGAATTTTAATAAAGATAGCTATTACACGTTTTCTACCCTAATTATGGCTGTTAGAAAAAATAAAAACATTTTTTTTTACTTTCTTAACCAGTATCAAGCATAATGAAATGAGGTGAGACATTTGCTTGTTTTATTGTTTGTTGCTAATTAACATTTGTTTTTTTATTTATAAATAGTTTTTTTTTCTTCTCTAAAGTGTGATACGGTGATAAATTGGTCATTGAAAGTTTAAAAATATAAATTTAGTTTTTGAATGTATAAAAAATGTAGTAAATTAATTATGTCATTAAATTTGCGAGACCATTTTATTATTAACTTGTAATATTTAAGAATTAATTTGTCAATATATTATATTTTCAGGACTAATTTGATATTAAATTGTAAAATCTAGGAATCGATTTGTCATCAAATTATTTGTAAGATTAATTTGTCATCAAATTATCTATATGATTAATTTATTGTTAAATCATGGATATGACTAATTTATCACACTTTTTACATATTACTAAGATTATGTTTGACAAAATTAGTTAGAAACTAGAAAATTAGCTTAAATCTATTTAAAAAAAGATAATTAAAAAATTGGATAAATACATTGAGGATAAAAATGAAAGAAAATACAAAAGTTAAAAATTAGAAATTAATATTTTAAAAAATGTTATTTTAATATATTTCAAAAAATACTAAAAATTACTAAAAAAAATTATTTATCAAACAAACAAGCTTTTCAGATACGAAAAAAAATTAAAACTAGCTAAAATATCCTGTAAAAAATATGCTAAATTTAAATTTTACATTTTTTAAAGATAAATTTTTCCGTGCTTATACTTTTTTAACGAGGAATTTGACTATTTTTTTAATACAGATGCTCTCAGTAAATTAATAATAACTCGAAGCCTATTTATGAATGGTCCTGAATCAATAATTAAAAAACTGCGAAATAACAGGTGGAGAATCTTGTCCGGTCGTCAAAACTTATTATCAGTCGGTCACATGGATCTACGAAGCAACAACAACAATGGACTATTTCACTTTTCTTAGTTAGTTAGCCTCTTCGTTTCATTTTCTTCTTTCCTCAAAAAGACTCAACACACCCCTGTTTCATGCTCTCTTTCTGTCACTTGTGTTTCTCCCAGCACACCAAAAACAGAGAAAATGAGGATGGATTTTTTGAAGCAAAAGTTTCCCTTCAACCACAGAAACCTCTTCCTCAAATTGCTCCTCACAATCTTCTTCATAGGCCTCGCTTTCCGCATCCTCTTCTTCCACTCCCTGTCCCCTCAGATTTCTCCTGTTTTGGAATCCCCATTTCCTGAGAAAGTGACATTACCAGAACCTCAGACTTCAACTGTTCCAGAAGAAGAACATGTTCCCGAACCCCCACCTGTTATAGAACATGTTTCCGAACCCCCACCTGTTCTCGAACATGTTCCCCAAACTGAAGATCAACTGTCTCCCACTGACTCAGGTGAGTGTTGTTGGGTTGGGT
>PYAF01005211.1:833820-908715 GCA_007407185.1 Glycine tomentella | reverse complement strand
AACCTCAGACTTCAACTGTTCCAGAAGAAGAACATGTTCCCGAACCCCCACCTGTTATAGAACATGTTTCCGAACCCCCACCTGTTCTCGAACATGTTCCCCAAACTGAAGATCAACTGTCTCCCACTGACTCAGGTGAGTGTTGTTGGGTTGGGTTCATATCTTTTAAACCCCCCCCCCCCCCCCCCCCCCCCCCCCCCCCCCACACACACACACAAATATACCCACGTGCGTTTTAGATCTGCATTCCAGAAATGTTGTTGTGGGTTTTGTTTCTGATCATAGGTTAAGTACCATATGAAGTTGAATGGTTTTCTTTTCCATGTTACATACATGAGTTTTATTTTTATGTACTTCGAGTCTAACTTCAACTAATTAGAATTTAGACACGATTTTTAAAATAATTATTGCGTCAATTTATAATTAGATGGAAAAAAAAGTACATTTGATTGCATGGATCAACTACACGTGAGGTTGAATCCAGCATATACATCTGCGATATATATTCAAGGAGAAATCTTTGTTGCCCATGTTAAGTTCTACATAAATTAGTTGGATTGTGGATTAAGAATCTGAATGCAAGGTTCTAACTTGAACTTAATTGAATGCAGAGAAATGTGATTACTTTAATGGGGATTGGGTCCCGAACCCGTCGGGTCCAGTTTACACTAATGACAGCTGCGACCTCATTGAATCTCATCAAAATTGCTTGAAGAATGGGAGGCCTGACAGAGACTTTCTGTATTGGAGGTGGGCTCCCAGAGAGTGTGATTTGCCTCAGTTTGATCCACAGAGGTTTCTCAACTTGATGCGGAACAAAGCCTGGGCACTCATTGGTGATTCCATTTCCCGCAACCATGTGCAATCGCTGGTCTGCATTCTTTCCAAGGTATGTCTTCACACGCTATGAATAGTTCTGCTTGCTGACATGAAAAGTTTGTCATTATTTTTTTCTTTCATGATGGACAAAGCCAGTCGTTCAGCACACATGTTGTTTTCTTTACTGTATGATCTTTGTGAATGTTTCTATGAGGATCAGACAACTGCCTTTTGTACTTATGTATTTGGACCAGATTTTGTTTTTGGTTCCTATTCCCAAACCTTGGAGATTTATTTACTTAGAACAATATAGTCAAGAATTGGTTGCTGTTTGTGTGAGAAACCATTTGTTTAGATGCACTTGTTTGCATAAATTAATGATGGAGTAGGCCTGCATACTTAGTTGTTATATGTTTATATTGGCATTTAGCGTATGGAGAATTAAGTCATTGTTTTTTATTTCTTAGCTTTGTGCTTACTCAAGTTGCATCAGAATCTAGGCAACGGAGATTTAGATACTACAAGAATATTTGAAATCATTTGTTTTATTTTTGGCTCTGAAATTGAGAGCAGCATCATTTTAGTTTACAAGACTTGATGGTCTATTGAAAGATGATTCATTTGAATTTCCATTGGAATGATTATTCAAAGGGTTTGTAGTGAAAAAATTGTTGAAAGATAGCTGTAGAAGATGCCAAAAAGAAAAAAGAATGGGCCAGCATAAGTTGAGAAGTTATCATCTCAAAGTGACAGATTTAAAAAGGATAGTGACTAGTGATTATGATGGCTAATGGCATGAACAAGCAGGAGCTCATATTTATAAAGAAGTCCAGTCCAGTCACACATAGTTGCAATTAGCCTACTTCAGGCCTGAAGTCATAACTTCCAGAAGTCCCTTATGACTTGTGTTTCAGCTTTCTTGATATAATTATGCATTTATTTTAAATTCAAGACTTACGAGATTTAGGTCCCAGGGCGATCCCTCTTCCTTTCCTTTCTCTTCTTGTTCTTTTTTAACCTTATTTGCTCACCATTTTGTGTCTACATTAGGTGTATACATACATCTCACATAGTAATAAATTCACTTGCTTAAATGATTGACTGCATTGTGAAAGCTGGACTTTGTGACGGCCTGTTTGGACTGTCAATTGAAGCATGTTTAATTATGGCATTAATCAGATTAATCTATAATTAGGCATAAGAGAAGTATATAGTTTGGCAAATTCTACCTGCCTCATGTAGTAGTGAGAAGTAAAATGCATAATACGTGTGTATTAAAACCCAGCATGACCATAACTACAACCACTTTGATGAAATGTATGCACTAGCACTTTCCTCTGTCGGGTGAATGCAGGCCCAACCAATCAAGTCGACATGTCTTTCTCTATTCCATTGTACAACTGTGTTTGTCACTTGATTTGTTTCCTTATCAAATTTAACCGTCACCACTACAAAATTGTATCACATCATTTTGAAGCATAATGTTTTTCAGAAATTATGATGGCCTACATATACTGTTTTTACTCTTTGGAACCATTGGAAGAGGAGTGATACACTTGAATTATTTTGTCCTTCAGGTGGAAAAACCTGTCTTAGTCTACCATGACGAGGAATACAAGTGCAAAAGATGGAACTTTCCCTTGTACAACTTCAGTTTGTCAGTTATTTGGTCACCATTCCTTGTGGAAGCTGCTATTTTTGAAGACATAAATGGTGTTTCGAGTTCTGAAGTTGAGCTACATCTTGACAGACTGGATAGTAAATGGACAGATCAGTACCTCGACTTTGATTACATTATTATTTCAACTGGGAAATGGTTTCTCAAATCTGCAATTTACTATGAGAATGAAACTATATTGGGCTGCCACTCCTGTCCTAAGAGGAACCTGACAGAGCTGGGGTTTAACTTTGCTTATCGCAAAGCCTTGAAATTTGTGATGAACTTCATAGTGACTTCCAATCACAAAGGGTTGATTTTTTTTAGGACATTCACACCGGATCATTTTGAGAATGGGGAATGGTTTAGTGGGGGAACTTGCAACAGAACAGCACCAATTAAAGAAGGTGAAATGGAAATGAAATATTTGAACAAGATGCTTCGTGAAATTGAGTTAGAGGAGTTTGGAAAGGCAGCTTCTGAAGCTTCAAAAAATGGGGTGAATTTTAAGCTTGTGGATTTTGCTTCACTTTCACAGTTGAGACCTGATGGGCATCCTGGTCCATACAGGCAATTTCATCCATTTGAAAAGGACCAAAATGCTAAAGTTCAGAATGATTGTCTGCATTGGTGCTTACCTGGGCCAATAGACTCTTGGAATGAAATAATAATGGAGATGGTTGTCAATGGGTAAGAAAAAGAAAGCCAGTTAATAGCCCCATAGAGTTGTGAATATTGAGTGAATTGTTACTCTCTGTATACCATGATTCTTGATATTCATATTCATACGGACGGACAATGGAGATTGGAGGCAAATAAATTAAATGTAGCAGAAAGGATTCTAAATATCAGTTTACAGCTAATTTTGATATGGAAGTGCATGGGCATGGAAATCTGTTTCTTTGTCTCCGTTTCTGTTTTTGGCGCTTGTATAACGCGCCATCCATGTTTATCTTAGGCAACTATAGTCTATAGTTCTATCTTTTTCCATTTTCTTGCAATATATTTGATGAGTTGTGTTGTGTTACACAGCTATAAAAAAGTAATTCAATTAGTTTTGAGGATGGTTGGATAAGATAAAATGTCAGGGAATGAATATGTTAAAATTATCCACTAGATGCGGGTAGGCTGAATTTTATGTTGGCTTGCGAATTTCGTGTGCAATTTTGTTTTGACTTGAGCCTGAGACGAATGGTTAAGCATATATTAGTTCAACATTCCAACAAGTGGAATATTGTGGCATTATTGCAAAAAGAAAGGGGTCAATACTATATATGCTATAAATTTCTCGTAGCATTTTCCTTACATATAACCTTTACTATGTAGTATGTGTTTGGTTTCGCCCGAAAGAGGAAAGCGTATGTAAGGGACATAAAAATCAGAAGCTATTTTTACTTTTTCTGTATTAGGGAGGGTCGAAGCCCGAAGGATTACAAAAATGAAAAATCAGAAGTTGTTTATATAAGCTTTTATGCTGATGTGAAAATGTCGCAATTTTTGAAATCAAAGTGGCATACAGTCATATAGATCTACACACGCCATATATTTGAATGACTGTTACTCAATTTCTGACTCTATTCAAAAGAAATTACTCTTCAAATCCAAACAGTGATGCGTTTTTCATTTATAAGTTTTTTTTTTTTTATATTATTATTACCGATGTAAAAAAGGCATTCCGGCTCTGAACTTGAATTTAGAAGCTACCAAACAGCCATTCCTTTCAAATCCAAACAGTGATTCATTTCCCATTTATAAGTTTTTATTTTTATTTTTATTATTACCCGTGTAAAAAAGGCATTTCATGTGTGAACTTGAATTTGAAGCTACTTGAAAGATGTAGTTATTGTTTTGAAAGTTAAAATAAAATATTATAATGATTTACAATAATTAAAGGTAAAAATATTTAGAAGAAAAATGACACAAAATAAAATTATTTTCTATATAATAATCAGGTTAAATTATTTTTTTTCTTTAATTTAATTTTTAGATTTGATTTGATTTTTTAGTTTTTTTTAGTTCTCTAATTTTAAAAATTGATTTAATTTAGTTGTTATGTTTAAATTGAGTTAATTGTGTTAAGAAAATACACTTTGTTATAGTTAAAAATTGGATGATTTTAAACTGTTGCACAACATACATTTTCTAATACTCTCTATTTAATTTAAATTACAGAACCAAATTAAATTGATTTTAAAAATTAAATGATGAAATTTAACTAAAAAAAGTTAAAGGACGAAATCTAACCTAAAAACTAAATTACAGATTGTAGATAATAATGGGTGACACCGTGACACTGTTGTTGCTGAAGTAGCCACAAAGAGGGGAAGGGGCTGAAGGGCCCCGAAGGAGAAAACCCCATCAACGAACGAGGCCAACAATCAACATCTTAGCCTCAGGCACACCAATTTCGCCCTCATCTGATAAGGGGCAAGTTCCGTCATAGAAACAACTAGACTCCAAGTAGACTGAAGAGATGCAGGAAATGCTGCAGCAGATGCCTCTTGAGAAGAAGAAGACTGAAGAGCTCTTGATTGCCTAGCAGAAGGATGAAGAGGTCGAAAATCGTGGGCGTGAGCAAGAAAAGCTTCAGACTGAGCTGAAAAAATTGCAAAAGTTTAAGGATTTTAAACCTACCATGGTATTGGTGAGTTCACTTCATCTTGCATACGAATGTTTTTATTTTTATCTTGCTTTTAAATTGTGTTGAGGGCAATTGGGGCCCTGTGAACCTTGCTGACTAGCTTCTCATGAACCATGCTACGCTTCGTTCACTAGCTTAAGAGCAAATGAATGCGGAGTAACAGTTGGTCCTTACGGTAACAATTACTAACAACTAAGTAAATCACCTTGGAATGCTCGTGCATCCATAGAAGAGAAATCCGTAAATCAGGACAGCATTAGTATCTTGCAGTCAGGTCCAAGCAAGTTAGACATGTGTCCACAATTGTGGTGTTCATGGTCGTTGAGACCCCAAAAACCTTGACCCAAAATGTGATTGTGTTTCCTTCTCTTTTTCTGTAGAATTTGCCTGTGTTAAAAGATAATGAACAAAAGAGGGATAAAAAGAAAAGGCCTTCTCCACCTTACATTTTGTGGATGAAAGAACAATGGAATGAGGTAAAAACTGGAAAGGTGTGATTTTAGTTCACCAGGTTTCAATTGTGTTTCTCAGGTGTCACAGTGCGATTTTGTCCCTCCGTTAATTGTAACTTATTGAAGTGACATTGAAAGGGGACTAAAATGGCACCCAATTGCAATACCCGGAGGACTCAATTGACGCAATTGGAACCCAATGGACTAAAATTGCACTTTTGTGATACTTGGGGATCCAATTGGCACAATGGGAACTGACAGACTAAAATTATACAATCTCGATAATTGGAGGACCAAAAGTGTAATTAAGCGTATAATTCCATTGATGGATAAATCAATAGTAATAAATTGTTATAATAAATGAAGCCTATTTATGCATCTGAAGCTAAAAAAACAATGGTCTTCAATTCTTAATTAAACACTGAAATAACATGTGGAGAATTTTGTCCTGTCATCAAAACTATTAATCAGTCGGTCACACGGATCTAGGAAGCAATGGACTACTTCACTTTACCCCGTCTTGTTAGCTTCTTCATTTCTTTGCTCAAAAAGACTCAACCAGCTGTTCGATGCTCAGTATCTCTGACTTGTGTTTGTCCAAGCACTGAGCCAGATACAGAACCAACCAAAAACAGAGAAAATGGTTCCCTTCAACCACAAAAATTTCTTCCTCAAGTCAAGTCACTTATCACAATCTTCTTCCTGGGCCTCACTTTCTGCATCCTCTTCTTTGACTCCCTGTCCCCCCAGATTTCCCCAGTTTTGGAATCCCCATTTCCTGAGAAAGTGCCATTACCAGAACCTCAAAATCCACCTCAGACTTCAACTGTTATAGAACATGTTCCCGAACTGCCACCTGTTCCAGAACATGTTCCCGAATCCCAACCTGTTCTAGAACATGTTCCTGAATCCCCACCTGTTCTGGAACATGTTCCTGAAACTGAAGATCAACTGTCTCCCACAGACTCAAGTGAGTGTTGGGTTATTACCTTTTAACCCAAATACAACAAAACTATTGTTGGTTTGGGCCTTACTCCTTCAATGCTGACCCAGGCCCATTGAGGGTTCAAACCTAATCCACCACTATATATGCATTAGTTGAGGGTGGAGGCAGATTAGACTCAGACGACCGAAAACCGTTAGAGAGAATTTGACACCTCAAGTGACATTCTTCAGAGCACTTTTGAGTAAGCCTTGTGCTTTGCATTTGAGAGATCTCCAGAGAGAGTCTGAGTGAAACACTCTAGGGAGTTTGATTATCACTATTGTTGGAGAGGTTGAGAGAACCACCACCGTGATGTATTTGCTTGTAACCCATTATTGTTATAGTGGAAGTTTGATTCTGGATTAGTGTCCCGTGGGTTTTATTTCTTCACATTGAGGAAGGTTTCCCACGTTAAACAAATTGATTGTGTGCTCTCTCGTCTTACGATTTTCCGCTTCCGTATTTGATTTAGATTTGAGGGTCCGTTTTGACCCATCAACTATATGCACGGGTGTTAGCTTTGCAATCCTGAAATGCTGTTGTGGATTTTGTTTCTCATCATAGGTTGTAGTACCGTATGAAGCTGAATGGTTATGTATGATGTTATATAGATGAGTTTAATTTTTTATGTACTTGGAGTCTAATATCAACTAATTAGAATTTTGATATATCTTTTAAAATAGTTATTACATCAATTTTTAATCAGATTAAAATGTACCACCGAACGCATAGAATTTAATTAAAATGTTTCAGTTTAACTACTAATCTCAAGTTTTAGCCCTGCTATGCAATAGTATTAAATACTTTGCCGTCTATTGTGTTCTTACTCAATTAAGACTGTCTCCTTTGAAGGATACATGTAGTTTGTAAGACAAAAATGAGATGAAAATGTACATTTTAATTAAATTCTACATAAATTAATTGGATTGTGGGTTAGGGATGTGAATGTATGGTTCTAATTTGAACTTAATTGGATGCAGAGAAATGTGATTACTTTAGTGGGGATTGGGTCCGGGTTACACTAATGAAAGCTGCGACCTCATTGTATCTCATCAAAATTGCTTGAAGAATGGGAGGCCTGATAGAGAGTTTCTGTATTGGAGGTGGGCTCCAAGAGATTGTGATTTGCTTCAGTTTGATCCAGAAAGGTTTCTCTACATGATGCGGAGCAAAGCCTGGGCACTCATTGGTGATTCCATTTCACTCAACAATGTGCAGTCGCTGCTCTGCATTCTTGCCAAGGTATGTCTTCACACACAAAGAATGGTTCTGCTTACTGACTTGAAAAGTTTGTTATTGGTTTTTTATTCCATGAGGATCATACAAGTTACCATTTTGTACTTCTGTTTTCTTCCTGATTAAGGTTGGTTCATTTACTTTGAACAATAAAATCAAGGATCTGTTTCTGTTCAAGTGAGAAAGCTTTTATTTAGCTGCACTTGTGTTTCTGTAAACAAATGATAGAATAGGCCAAAGTACTTGGTAGTTAGTTATATGTTTATCAATTACTCTCAGAAACCATTGGAAGAGGAGTGATTCACTTGAACTCTTTTGTCCTTCAGGTGGAACAACCTGTCTCATTCTACCATGACGAGGAATACAAGTGCAGAAGCTGGCGTTTTCCCTCATACAACTTCAGTATGTCACTTATTTGGTCACCATTCCTTGTGAAAGCTGCAATTTTTTAAGACGAAAATGGTGTTTCGAGTTCTGAAGCTGAGCTACATCTAGACGAACTCGATAGTAAATGGACGGATCAGTACCTTGACTTTGATTACATTATTTTTTCAACCGGGAAATGGTTTCTCAGATCTGCAATCTACTATGAGAATGACACCATATTGGGCCGCTGCCACTTCTGTCCTTAGAGGAACATGACAGAGCTGGGGTTTAACTTTGCTTATTGCAACACCTTGACATTAGTAATGAATTTCATAGTGTCTTCGAATTACAAAGGAGTGATTTTTTTCCGGACATTCACACCTGATCATTTTGAAATGTGGAGTGGTTTAATGGGGGAACTTGCAATAGAATGACACCAATTAAAAGTGAGATGGAAATGAAATACTTGAGCAAGATGCTCCGTGACGTTGAGTTAGATGAGGTTGGAAAGGCAACTTCTGAAGCTTCAAAAAATGGGGTGAATTTGAAGCTTGTGGATATTGCTTCACTTTCACTACTGAGACCTGATGGGCATCCTGGTCCATACAGGCAATTTCACCCATTTGAAAAGGACCAAAATGCTTCCAAAGTTCTGAATGATTGTTTTCATTGCTGCTTACCTGGGCCAATAGATTCTTGGAATGATATAATAATGGATGGTTGTCAATGGGTAAGGAAAAAAAAAAAATCAGTTAAATGCCCCATACAATTGTGAATGTTGAGGCATCGTTACTCTCTGTATACTATGTGTGATCTTGACATTCATATTCATACAGAAGGACAATGGAAATTGGAGGCAAATAAATAGAATGTATAAACTATTTTTTCTTCAATAAATAATAAGTTATCCTCGAGATGCGGTTCAGATGGTGGAATTTTTATTTTTTTTACTGCGCGAACCAGTGCTTGAAGCTTGAGCAGTTGATAATTTATTTATACATGGTAAATGGTTCGGAGAGGAACTTAACGTAAATATTTTTATTGGACAGTAAAAAATTATGTTGTTCATAATTTTTTTTGTTTTCTTGTAATTTATATAATGAATATTTATTTCTTTTAATTTATTAATCAATGATCTAAGAATACTAGTTAACAATACTTTATTTATTTATTTGATGACATCAGTTTAGCATTTATCTACATTCCATCAAATGGAAACATTGCGGCATTATTGAAAAAAACAAAGGGGTTAATATGCTATAAATTCCTTGTAGCATTTTCCTTAGATTAGTAGTCTTCTATATCTTTATAAAAATTGTCCAACACTTTGTCAAGTGGTTTTTTTTTTTTTGTTCTCACTTACTCTCTCCTACCTTCTCTCTCTACATATATATCTCTTTTGTGTTTTTTTATGTAACTGTTATACTATGCAAACACTAAAAAGCTTATTGCACGGGCACACTCCTTTGCCTCCCATGTTCATTCATTTATTTATTTATTTTGCATTTACCACTTTTATTTTCATAAAAACTGAATTTTGCTCGGGAACTAATCTAGTTTAGTAGCTCACTCGTACAATGTACATAGGTAAAAAATAAATAATTTTTCACTAATTAAAAAATTAGTTGATATTATTTAATTTTACTAATTTCAAATAAAGTAAAGCTAGTTAAATTTATTTACATTTAAGTCTATCAGATAATTTTTTGTTTATATTTAAATCCAGTATGTGTTTAGTTTTGTTTATATTTAAATTCAGAATATGTGTTTAGTTTCCTGACTTTTATCCTGAAAAAAAAAAAAGACATATGTAAGAGATATAAAAATTGTTTGAGTTTTTAAGTTAAATGTGAAAATGTCAATCAAAGTGGCATGCTTATGCCTTGACTCTTCCACTATAAGAAAAAAAATATTTTTATGGTTATTAAAGAAGTTAATTAAATGTTATTTAATTACATCAACCTCATTTAAGAAATATATATTTTCATAAATTATCCTTCATCAAAACTTGGTATTAAAAATATAAAATAATCATTGGAACTATAATTTTAATAAGATAAAAAAAATTAGTTAAAATTTACTTACATTTGAGATAAAAAAAAAAAACATGTGAAATTTTTTATTTATATTCAAAACCGGAAAGAATATATATCTAAACATGTTGCATATCTTTGAATGACCACTAATTTCTGCTTTGCAGAAATTACCTTTGTTTTTCCTCCCTTATCAGCCATTCATTTCAAAACCAAACAGTAATCCTTTTTCCATTATTATTATTATCATCACAAATGATCCTTATATTTTTTTCCACTTTAGTCCCTGTATTTTTTGTTTTTGTTTTTATCCTTGTAATATGAATAATTTGTTATTAGTCTCTATCATTTTGTCTTTTTCAAAGAGACTAACTCAAAATGAATAAAGTATTTTAAGGATTAAATAATTTACAAAGACAAATAAAATAACAAGGCCTAAAGTAGATTCTTTTCACAAGAACTATTTAAAATGCTTACTAGTAAAATATTTTCCTTAATGGTTCAAAACTACCCGTTAATGCTTACTAGTAATTCTGTGGATCTTTAAAATTCAAAATTCATACGTGGTAAAAAATTGATTGTGTAGCTCTTCTTCTCACGGTCTCACCAACGGTCAAATAATAAAAGAGAAGCGAAGAGTCGCACCTAGTCTTTCAAATTTAAAAATCCGACCGTTGCTAATATACTCCTATAAAAGGTTCCTCTTTTCTTCACAATATACACACTGACTCACTGTTCTGATTCATTTCTGAAATACAACTCCGTTATTCCCTCTCTCTCTCTCTTTTGTTTCATCGATGGGTGACACTGTTGTTGCTGAAGTACCCGCAAAGAGGGTAAGGGGCAGAAGGGCCTTGAAGGAGAAAACCCCATCGACGAACGATGCCAACATCATCATAGCCACACCAGTTTCGCCATCATCCGATAAGGCACAAGTTCCCTCAAAGAAAAAACAAGATTCCAAGAAGCAGCAATCTTTCGAGAAAGAATTGCTTGAGATGCAGGAAATGTTGCAGCAGATGCGCCTCGAGAAGGAGAAGACCGAAGAGCTCTTGAAGGTCAAGGACGAGGCTCTCAAGCAGAAAGACGAAGAGCTCAAAAACCGCGGCCGCGAGCAAGAGAAGCTTCAGACGGAGCTCAAAAAATTGCAGAAGTTGAAGGACTTTAAACCTACCATGGTGAGTTCATCGCCATCTTTGGTATTGTGGAAAATTGAGGGCATTTGGGGCCCATTGTTGCAGAGACTCCAAAAACCCTTGACCTAAATTGTCATTGTGTACTGTTTTTTAAAACCTTGACACTTATCATTTTCTCGTGTTTTTTTATTTATGTGGTTGTTTCCTTCTCTTTTTTGTGTAGACTTTGCCTGTGGTGAAAGATAAAGAAGAAATGAAGGATAAGAAGAAGAAGGGGTGCGCTGAGAAGAAAAGGCCTTCTCCACCTTACATTTTGTGGATGAAAGACCAATGGAATGAGGTAAAATCATTTGGAATAATTAAGTTTTTCTTATTTTCTCTCTTTTATTTGTTGGTTTTGGTTAAATTCAATGGTTTTTATGTATTGATGGCTTGGTGCAGATCAAGAAAGCGAACCCAGAGGCAGAATTTAAGGAAATTTCCACCATGCTGGGGTCTAAATGGAAGACTGTTACTGCAGAAGAGAAGAAACCTTATGAGGAGATATACCATGCTGAGAAAGAAGCTTATTTGCAAGTGATTGCAAAGGAAAAACGTGAGACTGAGGCAATGAGGTTGTTGGAAGACGAGCAGAAGCAGAAGACTGCCATGGAGTTGCTCGAACAGTACATGCAATTCAAACAAGAGGCAGAAAAAGAGGGCAAGAAGAACAAGTAAGATATATATATATATATATATATATATATATACACCTCCCTTTGGACCATTCTTCTATGTTGTATGGTTATTGATGTTTGTTTTACATGTACATGTTCACAGGAAAGAGAAGGATCCATTGAAACCAAAGCACCCCATGTCAGCTTATTTCTTGTTCACTAATGATAGGCGAGCAGCTCTGGTTGCTGAGAACAAGAATTTCTTGGAGGTAATTACGCATCACCCTTGTTAGTGATCTTTGTGTTCATTAATCATGATTGAAGAACAGATATAAAGGGTTGATTCTCTTTAATTCAGGTTCCAAAGATCACAGCCGAAGAGTGGAAAAACATGACAGAAGAACAAAAGAGACCCTATGAAGAGGTATGCTTAGCTTCTTTGGTCTATCAATTCTTCTCATAGTCATTTACTAGTAACTTATTTTGTAACTTCTTATGTAACTCTCAGATGGCAAAGAAAAATAAGGAGAAATATGCCCTAGAAATGGAGGCTTATAAACAGAAGAAAGATGAGGAGGCTGCCCATTTCATGAAGGAAGAGGAGGAGCATATGAAACTTCAAAAACAAGAAGCATTGCAACTGCTGAAGAAGAAGGAGAAAACTGAAAATATAATCAAGGTGTTTTCTTCTTTATCAGTTTAGTCCTTGCCCTTTTGTTTCACATCCATTACTTCAGTACATGCTAATCCACCCAAGCAATGTTGCAGAAAACAAAACAGAAGAAGAAACAAAACAAGGATGACAAGAATTCTGATCCAAACAGGCCTAAGAAGCCTGCATCCTCTTTCATCTTATTCAGGTGATTTCAATTTACAAGTGACATGAAGATGGAAGTATAGTAACAACAACAACAACAACAAAAATTCTGTCATATCTAACAAGTCAAAGCTTTATTTCGTGCAGCAAAGAAGCAAGGAAAACTTTACAGGAGGAGCGACCAGGAATCAACACCTCAACCCTTAATGCACTTGTTTCATTGAAGTGGAAGGTAAGTGTTGCTCTGAATCTTTTAACTTATGTTTTGCTTAATACTAACATATTTCAACTTTCTTACATTGCATATTTATGTGGTGCAATTTGGCTATTAGGAACTGAGCGTGGAGGATAGACAATTCTGGAATGGCCAAGCATCAAAAGCAATGGATGCATACAAGAAGGAATTGGAGGAATACAACAAATCCCTTGCCGCAACTGCAAGCCAGGAGCAGAAAACCCAATAATAATGGAGAAATAAGAAATTAAAAATCCTTTTGTGCATGTTCAAAATTGTATTGAATATGCTTATCTATCTTCAAAATTTAGTTGTCATTGAAGTTAGTTTTTAGCTGTAATTTTTCTTTACGAAGACTTTTTCTAGCAATTTTTCTTCATGTAGTTGCTTTCATGCAGATTTTATTAATATTGAATTTGGCCATTTTAATCTATCTCCTTCGTGTTTCTTGCCTTATTTTTTTCATTTGCATTTGTTAAAAAACAAGGGGTCACCACCGTGTGAGATATTGGGAATGGCACTGGAGATGATATTTTCGTAATAATATTTTTTTAAAAATAAATATATTTGAAACAGACTGACTATTTTTTTAAAACAAAAAGAAAGAACATTATACGAGTCATATATTAGAAAATAAGAAGTATAATTTGCTAATTAAAAAAATGACATTTTTATTCTTCTCATAATATTTTTCATTGTTATTTAGTTATTATTTATTAATTATGTATTTTAATGAATTTTGATTTTGATTAGCATATTAATTATATTTCCTCATGCATATATATATATATATATGCATATATATATATATATATATATATATATATATATATATATAATATCCTAGTGGGCACATTAAACATTGTGAGAAGAATATTTCCTAGTGGGCACGTTAAACATTATATATAGAAAAAATGACTATAAATATTGTGAGAGAGAATATTTCATTTGACTATGAATATTTCACGTATTGAAAAGGAGGGAATAATGGCCGCTAAAAATTCTGTTCCCTAAAATATAAGACATCAAGGAGTTTTCGTTAAAGAATTTCAGGATGGAGTAGCAACATCTGTTTCTTATCTTTTATTCCATTCCAATTCCAATTAGATTATACTAAATTTACAAGATTACTAACTTCCAGCAGCCTCTTTAAAACTAATTAACATTAAATAAACGCAATTTGTTGTTCTTTGCTCTCTGACCACCCATGTGGAATATTTTTTTTCAACGCATCTCATTTCCAGAAAATAAATTTATGATTAGGAATTGATATGGCTTTTTCTCGTGACCTTTTTTTATTTTTATTTTTTTGGGCCTACCCAGAGGCCTAAACCCGGAACTTCCAACTTTGATCTCCTCGATTTATCTTAGGCTTAACAGTATTGTAGTTGAAATGAGGAAATAAGAAAAAGCAGCAGAGTCCTTTCGGCTTTTCCCACTCTTAAAGAAAAAATTCTTCCCATTTGGAAAGTCAGTGATGGGGATGCTTGATGCACGAGATGTTATTGTCGGGTCTATTTTATTTTGAATCTGAAAAAACGACACACGTTGAATGTGCAAGTGTGAACACAACACGCAAATCCTGATAGTGTAGAACAATCTGTGGTATTTTACCTAGTTAGTTTCATACGGCTCAATCATAGACAATTAGAAATATTCCACCGGCCGCACGCTTAGGTCTTTCCTTTCAACTTTGTTTTCGGAGTCCAAGCAAAAACTAGTTAAACTTAATTGCAAAATAAGTTAAATTTAATTTTGAATACTTAGTTAAGTTAATTATTTGAAGTATACCTATAATTTAGACAAAAGAAGCCAGATTAAAATTCTTTCAAAATAAAAAAGGGATCAAAACAGATAAATAGGCGAAATTAAATTGCAAGCAAATAAAAGAACAGAAACACACCAAACATATCTTATATAAACATGTCATCTCATGGTTCTCCATCTATATCCTACTTAGTCAACAGCTGAGGAGCAGGGCAAATCCATGGCAGAACCACCAAAGGGGGATGAGGAGGATGGAGGAGCTGCTTTCGTTCTCCAATCCAAAGGTTATGAATTAACTCCGGCCAAAATCATATATATAAATTAAGCACAGCACATGCATGGCTTAAGAAACATAATAAGATGATATGATACAGGTGAATGGTGGCATGCGGGGTTTCACTTAACGACCGCAATTGTTGGACCAACGATACTAACCCTGCCATACGCGTTCAGGGGATTGGGGTGGGGACTTGGATTCATGTGCTTGACGGTGATGGGGATCGTCACCTTCTACTCTTACTTCCTCATGTCCAAAGTGCTCGATCACTGCGAAAAATCCGGTCGCCGCCATATTCGTTTCCGGGAACTAGCCGCTGACGTCTTAGGTGCGTGATTACTACGCATAATGCAACCATGGTTACGTTACTTGGTTTGTGTCACCTCACAAACAATTAAACTTTCTTGTCTTTTTTTATTAATTCTCTGTCCCTCCTTTTCCTAACTTTCATATAGCGTTTTCCGTTCATCATTAACTGTCTTCTTGACTTTTTTAATCAATTCTTTTTTTTTTCTTTTCCTTTATTTTTTTACAGACTCTTAGATTTAAATAATTACAGGCTTGTGACAAATTCGGATTGCAAAATCATTTTAAAGGTGCAAAGGTAGGAATTGTGAAAGATTTTATGAGAGATGAGGTTAAAATATTTTAAATTTTTTAATTCTGTGTTAAATATGACATTTTAATCGATAATTTTATGCATAAAAGGTGAATTACACCTCTTATGTGCAAATATTTTTGGTTTAGAAAAATTTCTTTTATAATATTTCTTTTCTTAATTTTAAATTTCTTTACATCTTTCTTGATTTCTTCATCTCTTTTTCTAATTTAAATTAATACTCTCTTTTCCAATCTCACAGTCTTTTCTCTTATTTCTTAATGATAACTTATGAATTCTTATCTTTTTTATTATATATAATTTATCTATTTTAACTTGTATACTGATTTAAATTTTTTAAATAAACAATAAATTTGATTTAGATCATTTTATATATATTTACTTCATATGATATGGATAATTTTTACTTTTAAATGATAAACAATTACAACTATAAAATTTATATATTGGATTTGACGCATATGTAATGTACGAGAGCAAAAATACTAGTGCTAATTAAATTTATTTATGAACATTTTAAATTTGAAAACTGAAAATTTATAGTTTTAAGTTTAAGAGAAATAATTGAAAAAATAATTAAATAATTTATAATTATAATAAGAAAAATTAAGAAACTAAAATTAAATAAAAAATCATTTAGAGACTGAAGTCGGTATAAACTATAACAGAAGTTCAATCAAACTACATTGGAATCCAACTTGCTTATATCTATTTACAGTATTTTCCAAGGGCCTTCTCTTTTTCTTTTTCTTTTTTATTTGGCGCAGAAATTTCGGGCTTTATCTGACGAATGTACTTTGCTAACTTATGCTCCCAAATTATATGTGGCCCAAATTTGTACACCAATTAATGCTCATAGTTTGGTAAGATATTTATCTTTTGGATCAGATTGAAATTTCTTTATAAAATTAAAGTAGAAAATTTAAGATGATAATGGTCATACAATTTTTTGTATGAACCTCCACACTATTTTTTTAATTCTATTTCTCAAATGCAAAACAATACTGAGTGTATATCATTTTTTGTGCTGATACATCACATTTATAGTTAACAATACGTCAACACCGCAAGCAAATAAATATAACTTAACTTAATTCTTTTTCTCAAAATAAAATAATACATGTCATATGAGAAAATTCTGTATTATGAACTTTTTATAATAAAAACTTACTATAAGATATTCTCATGTGCAATTAAGCTTCATATTTATCTATTTTATTGTAAGATTTGCTGTCGTTTAACAGGGTCCGGTTGGATGTTCTATTTTGTAATCTTTATTCAAACGGCAATCAACACTGGCGTTGGCGTAGGGGCAATCTTGCTTGCTGGGGAATGCCTTCAGGTTAATTTATAATCCTTCCTATCTCGATTATGAAAAGAAAAATAAATATATTTCATACTTATGAATTTTATTAAATTATATCATTTATAATTAAAAAATATTTTTTTCTAAATTATTATTTATTATAACTTTATATCAAGTATAAAAAAGTGTTTGATCTTATTAAATGAAGAATACTTTAGAAAAAATTTCATTAAATAAGACATAAATAATTAAAATTTATTTATGTTTAAGAGGAAGAAAAATGAACTTTTATTCCTTATATTTAAAATATGAGAAAGTAGTATATATACACAATAATCAATTAGTCTTTATTATATATTGTGATTCTGAATTTTATTGTTGATAATAACTATAACCGAAATTTCAATTCATAATTTATTTACAGCCCATTTTTTAGATGTATACAGTAACGTTAAACTTAAACTGGACATAACCATGGTTAGGGCCGGTCTAGCCGAACTGATGAGTTATAGTGAGTAGTGACAAACTGAAAATGGCTAAGAGGCTGGTCAATGTGAAAATGATAGATTTTCATTGAAAAAAGAAACAGAGAAAGAAAATGATAAGATTCAAATTCAATAATGGACTGCGTTTTTCACAAGTGGTGCAACGAGATTGTAATTGTGATGTGTTCAGTCACGCATTCTAGTCATCGGAAATTTGCAATTTTGGTTAATCACGAAGGTAATTTTTCACACACATGATAATCATATGCATTTCGGCCTGGACCGATAAATCTAGAATAATCCTTTTGGCCATTTTCTGATGAGATTGAATTTGTATATTTCCTTTCCTTATAAGTTTTCGTACAATAAAAGGACAGATAGAAGAGAAGAAAGATAAAGTTGTAGGCTAAAATAATTGATTTGATGGAAAAAAAGAAACAAAAATAATGTCCTACAAAAATAATATGCCATTTAAAAGAGAGAAAAAATCAATACTTTATTATTATGTAATGTTTGTCAATTATCTAGATTAACCATTTATTTATAATATTCAACATAACAAAACATTCAAATAAAATTATTGTATTCTGTATTTATAAATTAAGAATTTAAAATAAGGTGAAATTATTAAATGACAGATAATAACTAATAATAGCAAATAAAAATTTAAATTAAAAGCCTTGAAGTAATTGCAAATTTCTCCTTGGCTAAACTTTACACTGATGGTGGTCATGTAGCTCTTGAATTACTCATTAGTTTCAAGCCGTAATGAATGAAATAGTAAGGATATACGACTAACTTCAATTCTAAGCTTCTAATAATTGATCATTACAATTTACAAACTTCAGTTCTAAGCTAGCTATTGGATTTTTATTTTTTATTGTTTTTCCTTTTGCCTGAAAATAGTCAAAGCTAGAATTTCTTGCGTGAGCACGGGGAATTCGGATTTGAAGAGCTTTGGACCATTTATACTGTGCAAGCTATGTTTTGCTTTTGCTGCATATTGTTCAAGAGAATACATTAATGATTTGGAATATTAAACATTAGTGTCAAGTAAATGGCGATGGTTAAAATATTTCAGTTTTTAAATTTTAATTGTTTGGTTTTCCTTTTGTTATGGAAGATCATGTACTCCAATATCTCACCTCATGGACCCCTCAAATTGTACCACTTTATAGCAATGGTGACAGTGGTAATGATAGTTTTATCTCAGCTTCCTTCTTTTCATTCCCTGCGACACATCAACTTGTGTTCATTACTTTTCGCCCTGGGCTACACCATCCTGGTGGTTGGTGCCTGTATTCATGCAGGTAATTTCATTAGTACTACAATAGAATTAAATACATAATTTGGTATGGTACCTATGGACCTATGATTTAAGATAGTTACAACCATTTTGCAGGTACATCAGAAAATGCCCCTCCAAGGGACTATTCCTTAGAACCTAAGAAGTCTGCAAGGGCCTTCAGTGCCTTCACTTCCATGTCCATACTTGCAGCAATATTTGGGAATGGCATATTGCCCGAGATACAAGTACCCACTGTACCTCTTTCTGTATAAGATACAAATAATTTACTTTATTTGGATGTTACATTGACCATGTATGTCATTATGAATAATACAGGCAACTCTAGCACCCCCTGCCACTGGGAAGATGGTAAAAGGCCTTTTTATGTGTTATTCTGTTATTTTTGTGACATTCTACTCTGCTGCAGTTTCTGGGTATTGGGTATTTGGAAACAAATCCAACTCAAACATTTTGAAGAGTCTGCTGCCAGATAGTGGACCTTCTTTGGCTCCAACTTGGGTTCTTGGACTTGCAATCATCTTTGTTCTTCTTCAACTCTTTGCCATTGGCCTGGTAAGCGCACAAACTTCTCTTTTTTTCATGGAATGGGCAATTGACCAGGATTGAGTTTTGTCATGGGAAAATATTATTTGGTTTTGTTTGATATTTTTAGGTGGGTTCAAAGAATTTAATTTTGATATACTAAAAATATTATTTAGTTCGGACCATGAGCAAGATTTAATGTTTATCCCAACATGTGACAGGTTTATTCTCAAGTTGCTTATGAGATAATGGAGAAGAAATCAGCTGATGTGAGGCAGGGGATGTTTTCCAAAAGAAATCTCATTCCTCGCATAATTCTCCGAACAATTTACATGATATTCTGTGGGTTTTTGGCAGCCATGCTACCATTTTTTGGAGACATTAACGGTGTGGTTGGTGCTATTGGTTTCATCCCTCTAGATTTCATTTTGCCTATGCTTCTATACAACATGGAATTCAAGCCTCCAAAATCATCCTTCACTTACTGGATCAACGTCTCAATAATGGTGATATTCACGGGTGCTGGAATGATGGGTGCATTCTCTTCCATAAGGAAATTGGTTCTTGATGCCAACCAATTTAAGTTGTTTAGTAGTGATGTTGTGGATTAACCAAATGCATACATAAATCATCAATGCAGATAGATAAAAGCACTGTTTCCAGCATTGGTGATGTACTGGAGTTCATGATGGGTTTGTGTATATGCTCTAGATAGGTTTTTCAAAACCTGGAAAAAAAAAAATTAAAAAGTACGTACCAAGCAACAAAAAAAAGCAGTTCTTCATTGAAGTTTTGTGTGCATATGTTTTTGCACACTGATTATGAAATTTTAAAAAATTAAATATTTAATATTGAAAATTTACTTTTTATTTAGAAAAATAAAGAAGAATAATACATTTTTTCTCAATATCTATGTATAGAGGAGGGCCATGATACACTAATGTCATAAATATAAAATCAACAATAATGCTCATAAGCAACTTAAATTTAAATGATTCATAAATAAGTCATAATAAAAACTTATAGTTATTACTTTTCACATCTTTATTATAACGACTATTTTATTATCATGTGAGAATCAATTAATCTAAGATTTTCTAATTTAATTAGTAATATTAAATTCAAACTTTTAAATACTGAAAAAAGTTCTATCGCCTAAAGTGAACTTACTAGTTGAAATATGATTATTTCATGTAAAAAAAACATGTTCTCTATAAAAATAATATATTAATTTTTCTTTTTGATTAATTTTTTTGTCCATATGGTTATTATTATGTTATAACATTAATAGGCTTTAAAGCCCAATATAATATTTAAAGTCTCGGTTGGGTTACTTCTATTTTCTACATGTCCTACCTTCGTCAAGGCAATTACTTAATGTCACTAATTTTTTCTTGGTGCACTCGAAATTCTTAATATCCCATTTTTACCATTCCTCTTTCAAGCAAACCCTAACCACCTCCGCTCAACATCACCACTGTATTCAAACACCACCACCTTAACCATCCAACGCCACCTCCACACCACACCATCGGGTCACCACCTAACTACTGTGTTACCATCCACCATCATCACGTGGTTGATAAATCTCAAAGCAGACCTTTTAAGAATTTGTTTGGATACAAGATTAGAAATGTTTATAAGAGTTTCTCTACTGAAAAAAATTCTATATTTTCAATAGAAAAGCTCTCAAAAGCATTTATGACTTATATCCAAACAAGTCTTAAGTCTAATTTTACTTGTTTTTCATTCTCATTAGGTAATTAAAAAAAAAACACTTACCGACAATATATGCACAATAGTATTTTTATTATAAGCATTTGAATTTATTTTAAAAGTTATTAAAATGTGAATAAACCAATTTAATAAATAAATTTAAATCGTGGAAACATTCTTTTTAACATATAATATCCAATAATTTATTCTTGTCGTGGATCCTGTTTTGTCATAAATTCAATCTACGGTACCTCATGAAAATGACAAATCTATTTAATTTTACTCAAAGTTAGCCAACTGCACTTCCTATCCAAACTTATCTAATCCCTAGTCAAATTTCCTATTAGAGTTCCAATTTCACAGTCGTTCACATTACCCATACTTACCATGGCATATTTAATTATCACGAGTAGATCAGCCACTTTGAAATGTCTCTATCCGAAAAGTGTGAATGTGTACACCTGGAAGCTGATAACTGCGTTTTGCATCTTTCCACATGGTTTTAGGTTATTGCGTATTCCAGCTTCTTAAGTAGTTAACTTGTACATTTCAGGTTTCAATTCGACAAAACTTCTGGTAATCTTAATTAAAAAAAAAAGTAGAACGGTTATTAGGTTTTTTTACAAGTCAAAATATTCTATTAAAGTTAAGTGAGAGCATGAAACGGTTATTAGTTAAACTTTCCATATTAATTTTATGCATTTGTAGATGATGAAAACTAAATTATTCCACGAAAGATACAAAAAGTTATACATCTGATTAATTTTGAAGAAACTAAATTATTAATTTTAATGCATTCAGAGACTAACTAATTTTAGCAAACAGTTCGAACCAAATTATCATGAAAATACATTATCACACAGGTGTAGAACATTTTGTGTTTCAAAATAACGAGAGAGAAAAATAGAACTCATGATTTTGAATTATTAATTAAATTGGAGTGGGGGGGGTCGTTGAAATTCTATAGTGGCTCTATATATAAGTTTATATTATGGTTTAAGACTTTAAGTGGTCTTCTTTAAAAAAAAAAAAAAAAGACTTTAAGTGATGATCAATTCCTATCTTCATGGAGAAGCACCCAGTAACTTGCACAACAATGAAAACGCAAATACTTAAATTTGTTGAGGTTTTATACATTAGCAAGGCCACCGCGTCCACATGATTATTAATTTAATTAATAGGACGAATAATTAAGTTAACTCATGATCCATTAATTTAATCCATGGTTGAACATCATCGCACTTATAGCCAAGTATGTACTAGTACGTGTGAGTGCGATGTGACATGCACATGATTCAAGATTTCAAGGGCCACTTTTATTCCACATCCCCGTGTCCCACCTTTTCCCACTTCTTCTCATCTATGAATATCTTTATTTTAAATTTTAATCCATTTCATCATTTGCCCAATGTAGAGCAAGCAGCTAGCAAAAAATATATCACTGCTGGCACCGGAACTGAAAAAATAAAAGTATCCTCACGGATTTAATAATGGTAATGGTGGTCAATATCCGCGGGACGTGAAGCCTTATTATAAACCCACACTTTACATGTCATAACACAAAGACACAAAGTCATTACTACCGCGTCTAATCATTCACCTTCTCATAAAAGTGGTCAAACGTCACTCTCTCTCTATTTACTCATCTATATCTCCTATCCATCCTATATATAGTATCCAACTAAAATTAAGAAAACACTATATATTTTCACAACATGGAGAAATCGAGAGAAGAAAAGCTTAGCCAAGTTTGGGATTGTGGCAGCACCCTATATGATTCCTACGAGCTCAACTACTTCAAACGCCAATTAAACACGGCAATAGCCAATTCCCCGAGCAATAGAAGAAGTCTTTCCATGTCTCATTTACCCGAACGTTGTCTCTCATCACAACCACAACCACAACCACAACCACCCATGTCCAACAACAAGTCTTTCAGGTTCTCTCGAACCTTCCAGAAACTCCTTCGATTTGTTTTCAAGTCCAGCAACAAATTGAGGATCTCTAACACCCGTAGTACTAGTAACAATATTAGTACTTTCCAAGTGGCAGAGAAATATTCCAATGACCGTTTCTACGTTGTTTATGATAAGTCCGAACCGGTTCTCTCCACAATTCCTGAACTTCCAGAGTTTGAGGTGGGTGTTCTTTCGCCGGATATCACTTCCTTCGTGAGAAAGTCAGCGTCGGAGCGGTTTATGGCCACCGCTGCTATCGGTATTTCGTGTGCTTAACACAATTGGCTCGGTCTTTAGATGATCATAATTATTATTATTATTATTTCATGTCATAACGTATCAATTGGCATATGTGTATATATAGTGGCTTTATGCTTTTGTTATATATAAGTTTCAAATTTGATGATGCACGAAGCAATTGTTTAATTTTTATTTTACAAGGCAACATTGAATCCTGGGATCGCATACGAATCTGTAACTTGGACGTTTATGTGAATTATCATCACTATTAAATAAAATAAAATATACTCGAAATTAAGTTCTTCCGGCAAACGAAATTAAAGCAAAAATGACTTATAAGGATACACTATAATTAGGATTCGGAGTCAACAAGGTAGGAGACGCGTATATGTGTGGTGGTGCATCCATTTTCAGGCCAATGGGCAGCGGCCGAAGTGGTTTATCAACTACAAAGGCAAAAACTTATATGATATTAAAATTTTACGACAATTTCTATATAGTAATATAGATCGAGGAATGACATAAGAAGAGGAGAGATAGATGTATAATAATCAAATAAGTCATGTGATAGAATGAAATTAAAAATAAAATAAACTTTACTAAACCCGAAATTCTCAAACCTCTTCGTACAGAGTATAATAAAGATCCTCATTTCGGAGTAGATTGAGGCTGGAAAAAAAAAACAAGAAATGGAAGAAATAAAAGCAGAGGAAGAAAATAATAGATTTTATAAGTAATGTGATGGAAAAGGAAATAAAAATAAAAAGAGTAAAAATGAAATAAAAGAGGAAATGTGTGTTTTTATGATTTTTCTTTGTATAATTGAGATAACATTGATTATAATTTTTTTAGATTAAAAAAATATGATGTTAATACACACAATCATGTTAATTATGAGTGGTAAAGCAAGTTGAATCTACTAAGACAACTCGTCTAACCGATAAAAAATGATAAAATGAGTTAAGTGACTCAAATGATCAACATGCTTAAAATATAACATCTAGTGTATCTATATGATGGTAACATTGTTGGTCCATCTAACTGAAGATTGGAGCTCGTCTTATCCCTTATTTTGTTAGAGATGACCACAGGACAAGCAAACCAGATGAGTGGATTGAAAATAAACCCTGTCATGTAGTGGTATCAATAATTTGAAGTTGAAGTTTACATATTTGAAATATTGAGATATTTTTTTAGTGAGTTTTGACCAATCAATCTATTCACTCAACATTTTGTTACTCCCTAACTTGCCATAATGGGTCAATCTGTCAACCCAATATTTTATAATCAACCAATTCACATCTAACCATGATGAATTTTGTTTTCCAATCCATTTCTACTGGCGGGTCAACTCACTTTTTAAGACAAGTTTAAAGTAAATTAACCTTTTTTGTAATCACTAATGTTAATTGGTATATAAAAAAAACATTAATAAAAAGTGTGTTTAAAATAAAAATCACTCTCTTTTCACTTTTTATATTTTTAGTTATTTTCTATTTAATAAAATTATTTTATGAGCTCCATTCTAGTTTAATTAATATTCTATTATGAGGTAGCATGGTTTAGTTTAATTAATATACACGTGCTCCTGCACAGGCATTCAAAATCAAAAAGTTGTTAGGTTGTCATTTTGTTTATTTAATTCTTCCTTAGGTAGTTGATTTAAGAGTTATATTCATATTTTATACAAATGAGCGCCTGGAAAGGTTTTAAGAAAGTACTGTTGTTTATGCCAATTATATTAGCTGAAAGCAAATTAAACCTGCGTAAAAAAACAAATTAAAAAGGTGTATTAGTACTTTTCAAAAAAATAATTTTCAATGTCATCGTGAATAAATTACATTATTGAAAATATGCAAGTAGTGTACGATTTTGCATATGAACCCGGAGATGAAAATCAATGTGCAGGCATGGGCCTTTGTGGCTTTGTCAATTGGGACCCGTATCAATTAAGAAAATTGGACCCAGAAAGCAATAGCACATGCATGCTAATTGGGAGTTGCGATTGGCCCTTGTGTATTTTGTCATTGGCACCTTCAATCTCTCCAAATTTGAAAATTATGCATCCCCAAAACGCATTATGGAATCATGATTCCACAGCATAATAGGGATTGCAAAAATTATATACAAAAAAATCACAATTTTGTTGTTCACAATTTTTGCACAATTTATTGCATAATGAAATCACAATTTGGTAATGCATTTTGACGTGGGAAAAAATATACAATGAAATTATAGTTTTGTTGTACAATAATTGTGCAACACAATGAAACTACACAACAGAATTTTTATTTCGTTAAGCAACAAAAAAACTGGAAAAAAATGAAATTATGATTATGTTGTGCAAAATTTTATATAATGGAATTATGATTTGGTTTTGATTATGAAAATGAAAAAAAATACTTGACAGCATGTGAGTGCAGAGAGTAAAGAGAGGGAAAAAGAAAAGAAGGGAGAATAAGTAAAGAAAGGAAAAGTTGAAGAGGAGAATAAAGATAAAGGAGGTAGGAAACGATGGGGTGGGAAAATGATAGTTTGGTAATTACCTTTGTTAATAGGGGACAAGAACAATTTTACTGGGACAATAGTAACACCCATCCTAATCTTATGAAGAAAGATAAGGTAATCTGACCCATTTGGAATTTTGGATCAATCTTGTAGTCGCTGTAGGTTTAATCAAATATTCAAATGTGAGTTAATTTACAACAAGTCAAACAAATCTCAAAAACTGTTTTTTTACGCAAGGAGTTCCTTAGTTGAAAGTTAAAGATCCATCCTTAAAGTAGTAAGACTTATTTAAAAGATTGATATCTCCCAATTCCCAACAGATAAATTCCAAAACTACTAATATTTAATGTCATTTCTGGTTTTGGAGTAGTATATTGATTGCCCCATTAGTTTATATTTTATTTATTCATTTATATAATTAAAAACTAAAATAATGATTTTAAAGATTTATTTGATTACTTTATATTTAAAACTTGATTTGTTTTATATTAAATAAAATTAAAAAATTAGTGCTTAAAATAAATAAGCACTTTTTTAAATCAATATTTAAATCAATTAAATTGGAAGCAAATTAGTAATTATAATAGTATTTTAGATTTGCAGTATCTAATCTAATCAACCAACATTTGGATAATTCTCTCACCTTTTAAACGAGGATGTTACTTCATGCACTCTCACTATCACTTTCTGTTGTGCCTTACTGCATATCTGGAAAGTTCAATCCAAAATGCAATTACTGCATCCAAAAATTTGAATTGGGCTTTTTTAAATGTAATGAGGCACAAGAAGTAATGGAAGTAATGGTGGGAGTGTAGGAAGTTTTAGCCTTTAAATGAAGGGTAGTCCAATAGACGAGTTAGAGGGTAGTTAGTAACTGGGCCAGCCCGTTTGGATAACCGCTTGAGAAGTTGAAGGGTCCCAATGTTGCATCAAGCAAGAGATGATGATGAGATAGAAAAGAGTTGAGTTTGAGTGATGAATGAATGAACAAGATTGAAATGGCAGCTACTATTAACTTGTCCCTGCCCCTTTTGTCCCTCTGCAAACCCCCTAAGTTTCTGAAACCTCCAACAACAAGATTTCTGCAACATGAATACGTAAACAGCCTCAGAAGAAGAATCACTGAATCAAACACTTGCAGAAAAAGAAGAGGGATCGTGTGTGGGTTGCCATTGCCAGTGGATCCATGGGCACCCACCATTGAATCCCAGAGCATCGCTTCCCAGCTCTTCGCGTTTTCCTTGTTTCCATACATCGGATTCTTGTACTTCATTACCAAGTCCAAGACCGCTCCAAAGTTCACCCTCTTCGGCTTTTACTTCTTGCTTGCCTTTGTTGGAGCCACAAGTCAGTCTCTCTCTCTTTGCTCCAATTTTTATTTTATTAGAGGCTTTAACATATTAAGGTTGCTGATTTTCTGTGTTTTGAACGTTGTACCATTGAGCAGTACCAGCTGGAATTTATGGTGAGTTTATTTGTTTAACATGATGTTCAATTTTATAAATGATGAAGATGGACGAATGTTTGATTTGTGTTTTTATGTTACTACAGCGAAGGTGCATTATGGGACTTCTTTGTCAAATGTGGACTGGTTACACGGTGGGGCTGAGTTTCTCCTTACTCTCACTAACTTGTTCATTGTCTTGGGTCTCAGAGCGGGTCTCAGAAAAGCTGAAATTTCACAACGTGATCAAAATGCTTCCACTCCTAATTCAGGCTTGGACGAGTAGAGCAAGAAGAATCGTAGAATGCAGATTTGATCTTACAAGTCATTCTATTGTCAGTTTCTCACTATCATTATATACTTATATAATTTCAGGATCATAGGCTGTGTTGTAAATAAAGTGGATATAAGTGCTGGATATTTGTGTAATTAAATCATCAATTCGAATCAAATGTTACAGAGTTTTGGCCAGCGTATCCAATTTTGATGTGTAATTTTTTATCTGCTCCCTTTACTACCCTTCAATAATGTTCTAAAAGCTCTCTTATAAGAATAATATTCTTTTTTTGGATTATGTAATCTTGTAACTTAATTTGGTTTAGTTAGTTGTTCTTTGTGACTGCTATGCTCTTCTGCTAAATATGTGTCTTGTAGGTTGTACCAATGCAAATTTTGAGAGACTATTTTATTTGAAAGTACATACTGCTAATTGCTAACACAGTGCCAAAATTGTAATTCTGATATTGACTACAAGCCACAAGGACATTCATAAGTGCTGCAGTTGCTCATTCTTTATTCTACAATTTTACTGCTGTCTGAAGTTGTCCCATTTTAGTAAGACTATATGCTTATAGTATTCCATTTATAGTGAAATGCAATCAGGAGAAAAATCCTGGGGTATTGAAAGGGAAATTTGGGTCAATTTCCACTGGATCAATTGAGAAATTGAAATCAGGAATTGGAGAATTGGTTGCTGATGTGTTGGTGGAAATGATCTCATTGATATCGGATTCCGAATGTGGCTTGCTGTAGATCCCATCAAACACATTCATCTGGAAAGTTGGAGATGGGAAATAGTTTGATTCTGGTGTTGTTGGGGATAAAAGGTGTGTTAGGTATAGGTCGCTTAAGAAGGACTCGTTCTCCAGGGCCCAAGGAATCAAGCTGTGGTTGTCTTGTTTCATGCATCCAAATGAAGTTGAAGGGAAAGTGAAAGGATATGCCATATCTCCATTGTCCAGATTATCTGTGTTGACAGACAAGATGTTTCTGAACTTTGTAAGGCTTTCTTGAGATGCCTGTGCATGGTGATTATCAATGTTATGACTGTGTGGTGGTTTCTCTTGTTTTTCTGGTGACTTAGGTGGCAGAACGGCATTGTTTCCCTGAGAACAGGTATGCTTTCCTCTGTAAGTTATGTCAAATACTGTAGGATCTTCATCTGATCTCTGCACTTGCTTTGTTGCCCAACAGCCCTGAGTGTTGCGGAAGGTGCACCTATAGTAACTTCTGCAATTGTCACAATGAGTTGTTTATTAGAAGCTGGCCAAGGTGAAGGCAATTTTATCCTTAAGAAAAACTTGTGATTCTTTTCTAAAGCAGGATAGAGGAAAGTTCTCTCACCTGGGATATTTGGCTCCAAGGATGTCTTTCTGACCATATTTTCTCCAGTTGTAGCCATCTTCATGTGGTCCTTCAAGACCACTCTCACAGCTCACTCTTACATGATCCATCCATTTGGGCGTTATCTTTCTGAAAGCAATTAAAAAGAAACACAAATAGTTAGGAGCCATAGAACCAGACATAGCTGATCTTAATGTGGCAAAAAAATGCTACCAAGTCTGTTTAGCAAAACTCACCTTTTCTTTGAATCATGTTTAACTTCTTGGTGATCCTTGATGGTCCCATCAATGTCATCGTGCAGAGGACTTCCATGGACAGATAATGGAGACTCAGGTAGCAAAGTTGGTGTTGCTTGACTCATGCCCTGCAATTCGGAAGTTGATGATGCATTGCATCTTAGAATCAGTAGAGCCTTTTCATAAGAAGATAATATCCTCTGCACAAGCAAATCTCTTGTGTCAACTGAATACGGCATTCTCAAGTCTGCCTTCAACTTCCTTGCTACCTCCATCCCCTGAATTAGCTCATTTATGAGCGTGTTCGACTCCCAGCTCAAGTCACTCTCCATTTTTGTGTTGTTTATAATATAGTCAAAAGGGTCGTAGATGATGATGGTTGATGTTTATCTCATGCCCAATAGCCTCACTTCTACTCTGGAAATCCACTTGTATATAGAACCAACAGTTTCTTTTTCTGCAGCAGAGTTGGAAGCAGAAGAAATTTATGAGACCCTTGGAGTGGTGAGATATAGTAAACAATGAACATGGACTTGGCCAGAACGAGATTTCAAATTTCAAATGGGTTTCTTAGGATTTGACGTAAAAGAGAGCAGGAGTGAGGCTAAAGGAGCAAATTAGGCTAGTGAGTAAGCTATGTTTTGTTGCTGAATGAAGAAGGCCTTGTATGTATTTAAAGGGTGGTAATAATACTACCTTTGAGTGCCAAATAAGGAGCAAGTGTTGGAGGATTGAAAGTCCAAGTTTGACTGAGATAAGCGAGTTTTTCAGCTAAGACCGGTATTTAGTCAGTGAATAGTGTGATGAATAAGAAAGCTGACCGAGTCCACTGTCAGCTCGATAAGTTATTATTGGTTAATGATAGGGTCCATGTTCCTTCGAGGCATGATTAAATTTGAAGGTTTCGAATGAAGGGAATTTTCAAACCTCACTCCGCGTGGTCGCTTTGGTCCCTTATTACTAAGAGAAAGAGAAAGAGAAAGGAAGAAACATAGAAGACTGCTTAAGTGACATGGTTGTGGTCATCTACTCAATTTCTTGGTTGATCTTCGCTCAGGCCAAGTCAACGTAAAATAAGTATATAGTTTCATACTCTACTGTTTTTTTGGTTGATTTGATACTTCCTCTCCAGTCTCTACTGTTGCTTACCTTGGTTGTTCCTAACTACTCAATTCTCGTTCTTCTGCAATCTTCATATTTGAGGAAAGTTAAGTCTGAAAAACAACATTTGAGGGAGTTATTTTAACAGTGATTTAATTTGTTTTAAGAGAGAAAAAATTATAGTGTATAAGTTTGATGAGAAAATCAATTGTTTATATGAAATATTCACTTTACTATGAGTTTGATGAAAAAATTATCAAAATTAAACTCTATCTCTATATAGGATTTGACATAAATAATGGTAAAATAAGTAACGTTTGATGAGAAAATTAATTGTTTATATGAATTATTCACTGTAAGGAGGAGTCCAATATATAGGGAGGAAGACGGAGATTAGTTATTTCAACAACTCATAGTAAAGTCACTCATTTTATTAATAGAGTATAAAATAGTTTAAAAATTTATAAAAATATATAGAATTGATCTGATGGGCAATTTCAAATTTAACAAACGCATCAGTAAAATTTAATAGAAAGAGTTATTGAAATGAGTAACTTTATTAAAAATTACACTTAAAAGTAACTTGATTTCTCTTTATTCACGGTACTCTAGTTCTCTTAGTTGTGTTAACCCTTTTGAGTTTTGAGTGCTCCCCAAAAGAGTTTTTGGATTTGTTTTTGTGTGTGTGGGTCTATATATATATATATATATATATATATATATATATATAACATAACTATTTGATTAATCAATATCTAATAATTTAAAAATAACTCAAATCATTTATGCTCTTATGTTAAAGTTGGACAAGAATCTAAAACAGATATGACTGATCCAAATTCATGTCATCATTTAAGTAGGGTTAAAGCATGGTGGATAATTAGTTAGCATGAATTTCAACTCAACGGACAACGATTAACTTAATTTAATTCGGGTACATTACGTTTCAAGTTTTTTTTTTTGGTATTTAATTTTATTGTTAAATTTTCTTTTTGTTTTGTTTAACTAGAATATCATACTTTCATCGAAACTTACTGCTATTTTCACACCAATGCTTTTTTTTTTTTTTTATATAGCCAATGACTTATTTCTTTGTTTTACTAAAAGTCAACATTTGAATGCTTGATTATTATTGTCATCGTTGAATAAAAGGAGATATTTTAGCCGCCAAACTCATCATTGCTTTCCCACCTTAATTGGCTTTACTAGAATTAGGATATCTTCGGCTGGTTTAAAAAATTTATTTAATATAAAAGCCATATTTATGAACACATCAAAATATGAGCCATTGGAAACTGCCAGGAATCTTTACTCTCCAGCTTCATATATACGTAGCTGTAGATGCATCCTGGTGATGCATAATTATGTAAAAAGGTAAGAAACTTTATAATGCTAGTTATCACTAAGGTGGAAACCTATTATGCAAACAAAATAACTAAGGTGGAAATAGATTAGACAATTTGTTACAGGTTGGCAGTCTAATTTACATATGGTCTAATTTGGCTTAATTTGTTCACTAAATAAAACCACTTTTTTAAAAGTATGGTTAAATCTGTAAAAATAAAAATAAAAAACTTTTGTTATTAATTTTGATCGACCAATCTGTTTCTATTCATACAAAATATTATAATATATATCATAGGTCAAACTTTTATGCAGATAAACTGAACTTTAAAAAAAAAAGTTTACTACAAATAAATAAATTAGATTTAGACTTTGTCTTTTTAATCAAAATCAGACTTATCATAGTCTGTGATCTAACATGTTTCTATTCTTACCGAACAACATCTGATGATTGTTTTTGTCATTCTATAAACTGATATATGAGTCGTAATTATTCATCACAAAAAATATATATAGTTGAGTATATCATTTTTTTATCTACTTAGAATTGAAAACAATATTAAAAAATTTATAACAACTCATTTATATATTCAATCAATTGAGTTAAACTTCTTAACAAATATATCGCCTTATTAATTGTATGCTTGGATGAATTTTGTAATTAACTTTGAATAAAATTATTTAAAAAAATTGGTTTTGGTTAAAATTTATTTTGAAATTAACTTATTTATGTTTATATATTTTTATTGTAAAAGCAATTATGTTGTACTTTTTTATTTAACACAATTATTTTTCATGATTTTCAACCAAACTAAAGATTGGAAGCAAAATCTAACAATAATTTTTTTAAAAAAATTCTAGATATTTCAAATTTAAAATTTTATTTCAAAAATTCTATTTTATATTAGTCGAACTAAAATATAATTAATATAGAAAATCGAATTTTAATTCTAATTATAAAATAATTAATTTAATAAAGGATCTCCTTTTTTGACAACACCAATATTCATTTCCTTTCTGCAGCTCGAATAAAATAGACAAATCATGATGGTTCCGTACGATCGACTTCCAATTGCTTGTTCCTCGAAAGTAATTTCTTTTAATCATTTTTTTTTCCAGAACTGAACGCTGTAGAATTGCTAGTGGGACTCTGAATTTAACAATTACAAACAGGCATATACACACTGGCTGAGCTTAGAAGGGATATAGGCGCCCCCAAAAATTTTACCAATATATATATATATATATATATATATATATATATTCATATGTGATACATATTAAAAAAAACTTTCAATCCAACTATAAATTTTTAAAAAATATTATTTAATTGAAAGTTATAAAATAATATAATAATATCAAAATTGCATCTGTATAATTTGATTTTTTATATTATTAAAAATGTTTATATTTTTATTTAACACTAATAAAAATTTATAAAATTCTCAAATATGATTTAAAGTTATGTATTTTTTAACTACTAATGAATTTAATTAATTAAAAGAATATAGAATGTTTTAATTTGTAAATTTTTAAACTTTGACAAAATATAAAATAGCAATCTTTAGTTATTATTATTATAAACACTTTTAAATTAACATTGCATTTAATTTTAAGATTGTTTTTCATAACATTAGTCCTTATGACTAATTTAATAACACTTTTATTTATTACCTATCTAATTAATAAAAATTATTTTTTTACATTTCCAAACCCACCATTTTTGTTTCCGCTATAGTCAAAACACAAGGGAAACATCATTTATACCAATATTATCAGGATAATTTTATTTGATTATGGTGTGACTTTTATATATTCGCTCTAGTATAATAAAGTTTATGTAATATGATTTGGACTTGCGAATTTTTCTTTTGAATTTTTTGTGTATATTTCTTTATTTATTAATTTTCTAATTTCTTTGCAAATTTCTTTACAAAACTTTTCTGCATAGTTTGTTATGATTTGCACAAAATTATGATTATTTTTCCTTGAATTTGTCGATAAAATATCACAGAATTCTATTTTTCTGTATTCTCATACAAATATTGTGTTGTATAAAAAATTATGTTTCTTGTAAATTTGTCACAATAGTTATAAAAGAATAACCCAAGAAATGTTATTAACGAAGTAGACAAAAATATTTTGGATTAATAATTTTTTTGTCCTAATAAAATTGACAATCTCTTTCAAACCCCATTTTTCTGTGACTTTTATTATTGACAAAAATAAAAAAAATTATCAATAGTTAATGTTTAAATAATGTCATTAAGTGTTTAAATATACTCATAGGAAATTACATTATATTCATTTATATAATAATTTTTATTCCTTTTCCCCTCCAAATTTTTTTCTCAAGCTCCGCCACTGGATATATACATGAGGAAAATGTTTTTTTAACATAAATAATTTGGGATGACTTTTGAGATGCACATATACCCAAAAGATAAGAAAATAAGCATATATATATATATATATATTACATGCAATATTTTTTTATTTTTAAATATTGCATATATAACAATTATTTTAAATATATATTTTATACAACTAAATTTATAATAAATTAATATTTTTAACATATAAATCATGTTTTAAATTTATGATAAACAATTTATATTGTAATACATTGTTATTTTCAATTATTATAATTTTTTTAAAAATAACTTCAAAATTAAAATCAAAGATATTGAAAATGATAGGTTAAAATAAATAAAAGGTTAAGAAAAATTCATAAAAACATTATTGTCAAACAAAATCAACTAAAAATACTCTCTTTAAAGGATGACAACCCAGAATTCTTTCATTAACTTTTTTTTGGTAAATGAATATTTTGGTCCATGTGTAAATTTATCATAATTTAATCGTTGAGAGAATAGAAAAAGATTATTTAATCCAATGTGAAAAAAAAATTATTATGTCGTTAAATTTTGTGAGACTATTTGGTTATTGACGTATCATGTTTAATAACTAGTTTGATATTATGTGATATTTTTTAGGATCAATTTAATATTTAATTAAAAAACTTTAAGAATCAATTTATTATTAAATTGTATATATCACATAATTATTACATTATTTTACAAATTAAAGGACTGAAATAAAATTTCTAGTCTTTCATAAATAAAATTCTCACCAATTTATATATGGATTAAAATGGTTTTTTTTTTACATTGCATTAATCGCTCTCCATTCATATTATAAGAACATAAGAACTTATTAGAGAGATTTATATTAACAGAAAAAATACAATATTATATTGTATAAAATAAGAGTTTATAATTTTTTTTGGTAACATGAGATAAAGAAAGAAAGAAAAAAACACCAAAACAAAAATAGAATTACATCCTCTGGAAGCATCAGCAAGCAGAATTGAAGCCCCTGCATATATATCACTAAGTGGCCTATGCAAAACAAATAAGATTTTATATAGAATCAGAAAATACAAATAAAAAGTAAAAATTTAAATATAATTAACATCGCTAAATCTAAAAAGGTGTGAGTATAATATGCAAAAGGTGCAATATATGTATATTGGATGCTCATCTCAATTCTCTAGTCTTCTGAACGAAATTAACTTGGCATATATTCAGTGGGCAAAAATGCCAAAAAAAGGTTATGACACTATAGAATATGATACTAAATAATTGTTATATATATATTATTGGTTCCATTAAGAAAAAAGGAGATTCCAAGTTTGTTGATTGATGGAACGGTACGTAGTAAGTAAGTCTCTTCTTATGAATGCCTTCCTATATATAAGAGCTCACGTCTCAAACCTTGGAAGCATCAGCAATAAGCAAACTAATTAAGCAACACACACTTCAATTTATCAGCATGGCCTCCGTTCAGTGCCACAAAACCTGCGAAGTGAGCTGCCAACAGAAAAACCAGCAGGCCTCGTTTGGGCAGAAAGTTTCTGACTTGTTCAAAGGGCATCCACATAATGACCACAGCTACAATTATGCCACCAAAACCCACACCAACCAAACCAAAGTGCTTTCCCACTCAGGGTTAGGCTCAGGCTCAGGCCACTTTCCCACCAAAACTCAAACACGATGCGGTTGCCCCCAAACACAGCTCAGTACCACTCATGGCTACAACACAGAAGGCCATGGCCATGGCCATGGCTACAACACACAAGGCTATGGCCATGGTCATGGTCATGGCTCCAACACAAAAAGCCATGGCCATGGCCAAGGGAGGATTAAGAGGGAGCACAAGAGAGGTATGCTGCAGAACATCAAGGATCGCTTATCAGGTGACACCAGCAGCGACAGCAGCGACAGCGAGAGTGACAACGAAACTTGCCACAAGAGGCAGGCAAGTCATTAATAATTAACACTTTTCCTTCCTTTTATCTCTTGTCTTGTACTCAGTTTTATTCCTCACACATTTTACGTACATGCAGGACTGGAATTGAGCTTTGTGCTAATAATAATAATAATAATTGGAGTTCGAGGATCAGAATTCGCAACTCAGTCTCAGAGAGGCCAATATATATATTATATATCTATATATGTGCGTGTGGTGATTGTTGCTGTCCAGTTTAAAAAAAAATACCCTAAAAATTTATAGCAAAGAAGATGCTAAATAAAAGTACTTACTAAATAAAAATCAATGTACTTTGGTTATGATGCAAGTCTGAGGATTGAGATCTATAAAAAACAAATGCATGTACTATGATATAAACTCGAGCTTCCTATTATATGAATAAAACTGTTTGGTTTGGTGTTAAAATCACTTGTTGCTTTATTTTTATTTTTTATTTGTAATCTCTATATCACGTCCAATATTTAACAGTAATCTCATCACTCATGACTCCACTCGTATATATATCTTCTAAAGTGGAAGTAATTTACTAACTGTATGTCGATTAACAAAATCAAAGAAAAACATATATAAATATATATATATATATATATTAAGAGGGATTAAATTATACTAATATAATTTTGACAATTATTAGACCATTATATATAGAGAAAGAGAGGATGTATCATATGAGAACATCCAGCCTATGTGAGCATAACAATAACTACCTCAATTAACCATGAAATCTTTATAAGATTTACTAAACAAAAAATTAAATATCTTAAAGATTAATATATAAAGTTCTACAATATCTAAAATATATCATCATCATGATCACCATCACTGCTATAATTATTTTCGTCACAACTATTATGGTTGTCACTTTAACCACTACAATGATCGTCAATAGTCACCACTATAATATGTATGTTGTTGTCGTTACTGTCACTATCACCAACAACAACACCGTAATCGTCGTCATGATCATTGTTGTATTGGTGACGATGGTCATATTAGTGGCGATGACGGTGGTTAAGATGATGATCATGGTGGTAATGATTGTGATAATGGTAGTAATTATGATAATGTTTTTGACGTAAACTAAATTTTTAAGATATTTAATTTTTTATTTGATAAATCTTATTTATTTGTGTATATATATATATATGTGTGTGTGTGTGTGTGTGTGTCACTTACAAGAGAAGATTTGCAAGAGAATATATACACTTGCTTCCTTATAAATATGACAAATTTGGACTTTCTAGTCTCTGCTCAAAAGTTTCTGATTTGCGACAACTATAAAGGTTAGGCACATAAGCGGAGATTTTGTCCAAGAATTTTAAGAAATCCCCCCAACCATGCATTGCCAGATTCTCCCCTTAAGATCACACCACAACCAGCATCTAGCTTGTAGGCTTCATTGGGATAACTTCGATAACTGATCTAAATTTAGTTATACAAAGGACAACTGCTTTCCAAGTTGAAAATTTACTTTTGACTATATCTACAAATATTGAAAATCCTTAATTAGGTCTTTCAATTTTTTTCATAATGGAAACTCCCATATATTTTCCTAGGAGAAAAGTTTCCTTAAAGCAAAATATGAAACCAAGAACATGCTTCGTGCAAGAGTTAACCTTTTTAGACTACACTATTGTGTTTGTTTTTTAGCTTTCAAAAAATATTTTATAAAATTATTTTCAAAAACTAATTTTTAGACGATAAAGTAAGTGAAGAAAGTGAAAGTATATGGAGAAATATGAATAATTAAAACTTAAAATAGAAAGCTAAACAACATAAAGATGTTATATATTGATCATTCAACAACAAAAAAATGAAGGTATTTTGATTTTCTAATTTTGTTGACTTCTGGCCAAGAGATATCGTCGTGAGTTCATTCAAACGAAATGAGAACATATGGTCAAATTTATCTAAAACATTTTACATTAGCATGTGCCACGGTTAGAGAATACAAAATAATCAAAACCCATAGTCAATAAATAACCAATAGAGTTGTAAAAACATATCATCACACATATATTAATTACACATACTTTAAGCTTGTTAATCAGGGGCTAGGGTTAGCTTTTCAACAATGGAAAATTCTTATATAAGTTTTTACAAGAAAGATCAAGCAAATTGTAACTAAAAAAAAAAAAAGCAAGAGGCTTAACTTCAATGTCCAAGTGTTGAAATGCTTAAAAAAGAAAAACCTATTTAATTGCTTCTATCAATAATTGAGATTTGAGATTATGATTCCATTAATACAAATAGAATTTAACTCAGTTGTTGAACAAAGTGCATGAGTTATTGTAAATTTTTTGACACTATTTTCAATTCACACGAATAATAATAATAAAAAAATTATGGCATATTTGGAAAACTGCTAGGATGCACTTAAACTTCCATTCACACTTTCCAAAAGACAAAATGTAGATGCCAGATTTTGTTTCATTTGGATGAAAGTGGGTTTATGTTGAGGTGAACTGTGAAAAAAACACACTAATTGTTAAACCTCAAATTACAAAGTTTATAATTCTAAATATGTTAGATAAATGTGTTTGTAAACAAATTTTGATATACCAAAAAAGAAAATTTTAATAACCAATACGCCATATGAGTTGTTCACCATAAACGAAAATGCCATCTTGCTTTTCATAGCTTTTCTTTTTCTTTTCTTGAATTCTTGGTCCACAAATTGAGTGGGAACTTAATCAACATGTCTGTGCGTTCGATGGTGCTAACGCCATGAAATTAGGTCCTCTCAATTTATTTTTTTATATGTTGTGGAAGGACGCAGAGAATAAGTTCCGTTTTCTGTTTCTTTATAAAATGATAAGACTACTTTTATTCAGACCATATTTCAAGAAAGCATAATTGAAACTCTTATTTTATTTCTCCACTACAGAGGGAGGGGAGGAGTCTCACTATTGCCTCACCATGCCATGCCAATAAAAGGCCCTTGATACGCTACCATGCAACTGCAAGGAAACAAATCACATCTGAGCAACGCAAATTATTGCAATGGCCTCTGCTCAGTGTGAGAAACCCAACACAAAAGTTGAAGTGAGCCAACCAAAAAGCCAACACAAATCCAATACTGCAATTGAAGTCTGCCAACCCAAAACCCAACACAGCTCATTCGGTCAAAAATTGTCTGAGATAACTAGCAAGGCTTTCAAAGGGCGACATGGTAGCAACCAAAATCAACTTCAATGCTATAACCAAACTCAGGTTGAGTCCCAAGGCCACAATGGTACCAAAACAGAGACTCACTACTATGGCCAAACTCAGACCCAAAATGACAAAAAACATGGGCTCTCCAAAACCCAGATCACAGTTACTGTGGTCCAAGCACAAATTACCCACACCAAAGAGGACCCTTATCCTTATGGCACCAATACAACATGCTTTGGGGCTCATGCCAAGAAGAATGGAGAGCTCAACAACAATAAGAAGGATATGAACTTGTTCCAGAAGATTAAGAATGGCTTATCCCGCCATAATAACAATGAAGGAGGCATCAGCAGCAGCAGCAGTGACAGTGAAAGTGATGATGAGAAGTGCCCAAAGACAAAGGTAACTAAGTACTTATATGGACAGGAGTACAAATCTATTCTTAAAAGTCATCATATTGAAACAACATATTTTACATCAAATGCATGCATGTTGGGTTAGAACAAGATTTTGTTTGTTTCATTGATAAATCTTGACTTCTCTGTATACGTCTGCAGAAAGGAGGAAACTGCAAACAGGGCGTAACTAAAACAAAGCCTGTTTAACTGGCGGAAAGAACATCATCACAAATAACAAGTGTGTTTACAATTTCATGATGCTGTTCTTGTACCCAAATAGTTGGGAAAAATAAATTCCAATATTTCATTTGGCTGTGTGTATCTTATGATAAATAATATATGTTGAAGTTTACCTACATCTACTGGTCTGTTCAACAACAGGATCTTACAGTACCTGCGTTGTCTAGTCTGTTTGGATTGAAGTTTGTAAAATTGTTTGGACTTTGGAGTAAACTTAATTTTGCAAAATTGAATTTAGTTAAATTTCAAGTGAATCAATTTATGTTAGTTGATTTTAGTACAAAGAATGCATATAACGGTGATAAAAAAAAAAAAACTTTTAAAAGTACAATTACTAATATGGGTGCATAAATATTGTTGAAGTAATAGAATAATATTCAATTAAGAGAATATTTTTAGCAATGTAACTCCAACTGGATTTTTCTTCACTGCAAAAGCAACAAGAATATTGCTTTCGCAGTGAGACAATAGAACCATGGTTTTCATGCAAAATCAATTTTGCTCTGAAATTACTAATGTTGGAACAAATTTCAAAACAGTCATGGTGTGAATTGTGATTCTCTAAGATGAAAATGCCTATCCAAACAATCACAAACACTAATATATAAAACTGCACTTAGTTAAACTAACAGACATAACCATATGTTAATCAATTCTGTCAACAAGGAATTAATATATGTCTATTCAACTAAAAATTCCCAAAAGTATACTTACTGCCACCTACAAGAACAAGGCCAAGATTATCACCATGCAAGATACGACAATTCTTATATACAAACCTTGATACACTACAGAAGTAACAAATGCAGGGGCATTCTTCACCCTTCAAGAGACCTGGAAAAGAAAGCAGCAATAGCCTTCACAGCAACATCTTCAGCTTCATCTTGGGTGGAATTGCTTGCTTGCAGGTGCTTCTTACCAATCTTGAACGAGTGGTCACCACCATCAATGACATGCAGCTCATTGGGTACTTTCATCTTCTTTCGAGTGGCCTCTAACTTCTCAAGTGGACAGAGACCATCCTTGCTGCCCTGTGCAAGACACACATAAGCACACACACAAGGATAGAATTAGGAGAGTCATTAGCATAACACAAGCAATTTATGTGTTATTACCCATACTGATAGAATATGAAAAATTTGACAGGTCATTCAATATATCAAGAGTATGAAACTGGATAATTGTGACTAAGACTATACCATACCACAATGGTTAATGACAAATTAGAAAAGAAAAAAACTACCTGTACAAACATTGTAGGAACTGTTAGCTGTAACAGTGTTTCATCTCTAACTGCACCATTGATTCCCTGCAATATTGGCAACTAAATTAATGTGAATCTTAGTTATGTTATTTAAAATCTGTACTTTAGTTGTAATGACATCTCTGTTTTACCAAAACACCCACAGGAAACCAATGCACCAACTATAATGCCTTAAATGTGACATGCCAACAATTGCTCAAACAGAAAACTGAGCATCACAAGTGCAGATGATACAGCCAGCCAGGAAGGAATGAAAAGAAAAATATTCAAAGGAGTGGCATAATGAAGTTATTGAATTCAGAGCTCCAAACTACATGCTCCAAGGAGGACAACTTCATCAACTAAGTGGGCAAATTAAGATGGCCAGCGGAAGGCCAAAATGACATAGGAAGCAAAATGCTTAAGGGGCATATTTAAAAGACTAGAAATTCATGACTAAACTAAAATCATCAACAAAAGGGATAAGTGGATTTTGAATTATCGAGAAAATAAAAATGAGGCAAGGAGTGTACCCTAAGTTAGAAATCATCTTCAGTACTCCTACTACCCCAAGGTAAAAGGAGCAAAAAAACATACGTAATCAGTTTATCCCGTACTGCAAAGATTGACATAAAATCACAAAAAAGAACATCAAACCTTTAATGGGTAGCCCAAACATACTACAGCAGAAACATTAATGTCTTTCATGCTAGCCACCATGCAGCCAACTCTACAAGAAAATAAACACAAGATACATCATGCCATAAATATCTTGATACAAATCATCTTAATTGGGACTTCCTCAGCCCAACATACTGATAGGATTGGCCTTACTAGGCCCAAAAAGGTGGCTTAAGACTTAGATCTTATCCTTTTAGTTTTATTTTAATTTCCTTAAATACTAGATGGTGATACATGTATGGTTGTCATTCATCAGAGTTATTATATAATGTAAGCTTTGCACTCTATTGAGATATCAAATGAAAAATCAAAGTTGTTATTTTATCTTCTTTATAGTTTTCTTTGTAGCTGTTTAATGATGTTTTCTTAGGAGTAGAAGTAGAGTAGCTTCTTGCATCCTATCACATACATGTCCTTTTAGGACATCAAGAATATATCTCAGAACACTTTTATGAGTTTATCTATGTTATTGATTATCTCTTATGATTAGTTTCCTTATTTGTCTAGTTTCCATATTTCCTAATATATCATGATTTGGGTTGTGATTACAACAAATAAGGCTTAGTGCTTTAGGTTTTATGAACAAGATCATCATCACATTGTAGCAGATTACAATACTCAAGAAAATAGTATTCAAAGTTTCTATTATCTCCTTTGTCATTGCCTCCCTCAATCCTAAGAGTCTAAGACCCATAATTTCAGCATATCTAAATATTAAAAAGAAAGAAAGTAAAATTTACCTAGAACCCATTGATTTGCCTGCAAGTATCAGGGGATGACCAGGGTACATAGTTGCAGTTTCCTTGACAATATTTGAGTGAAACTCCACCAGTTTTTCCGCCTTAGGAGGAGCCTTTTTTTTGGCAGACATGTCTAGCGAATGACAAACCCATTAAATTCACTTCCGAGTTAACACAACAAAATCATCTAGCGGTTCACACAACTAGAGATCATACACTTTTTTAAAAATAAAATAAAATGAAAAATTGAATACAAGGGATATAGTTAGAAACAAACTCACAAGGATAGTCAAAAGTGACAACATCAACAGCGTGCAGTGCCTCCTTTAACATGTTCTTCCATCTATCACAAAAATAGAGATACAACTTTCACAATAAAGCCTTTAAAAAGATTTAACCCATTTAATAAATTTAAAATTAAGAGTCCATGATTAAAATCGATGTAGTTGTATGATTGGGTTTAAAAAGGGAAATGTAATGTTACCTTTGCATCCAATCGGAAGAGGAAGGAGCGCCGGCACCATGAGCGAAGATCACAACCGGTGGCAACGTTGATGCTTCGGTCTCGCCGTCTTTGCTCTCACGACGCCGTTTTGCAGGTGGTAACGTATCCATGCCTTCGGAATTCAGAAATCCCCCAATCAAAACCCTATCCAGCTAAATTTCACTGCACACACTATTAAATACTAATTTTCGCGCCAAATCTAGGACAGACAAGAGAATGCAGTGTTCACCTTCATGTTTTGGAAAGTTTTATTTTATTTTTAAAAAATATGTTTGAGGTTTCGGATAAATAATTATTTTTTATTTTGGGTTCATGATAATTTTTTGTTTGTGTTGGATCCATAATACTTCCTTCTTCCTTAATTACTTACAAGATATAGTTGATTAATGACAAATGATAATTAATTGTCTTAAGACATTAATTAGTTAAATAATTAAAAAAATTAGTGAAATATGTAAAATTATGTTATTTATTTTTATCCTTTCTTATAATTTACAATTTAAATATTTTTTTTATCTCTTTAACCAATATCCCAGTTTATGTTTATTAAGAATATTGATTGATTTAATTATTAACATTTAAATTTATTCATAATTATAATAATTTTTAAAAATATGTTCTTAATTTTATTGGGAACTTATTTATCTTCTCCAATTTTCATTGATGAGAGAAATGAACAATTCAATGATATTTTGATCTAAAAAATCATATTAAAATGTCCGATCAAATGAATTGGTTGTTGATGAAAACTTGAAAACTCAATACTCATGCAAATGGAGTGTATGACTATGTCAATGCGCACGGTTCCCTTTTTTTAAATTTTTTAATTTAAACAATTAATGTCATATTAAGTTATTAACTTATCTAAGCGTATGTGATTTCTTATGTACTATATATATATATATATATATATATATATATATATATATATAGCATTATCTAATCAAATTTATAGCTTTTTTCCCGGGGATAAATCCGACAAAATTATACCAAAGCTATACAGCATCCTATAATGAGTCCTTATATATAGAAGGTAGTGGCTAGCTACCACGTTTTTGGTTCTGTGTTTTTTGTGTGTCTCTGCGTTATTAATTAGCCAAAGCGCATAAATTACACGTGAAATTAAGAAGACTTTGGAGACATTTGGACTTGCGAAACCAAGGGGCGAGCGAGAGCCATAGGCATAGCCCATAGGATATAAAGCAAAAGACAGGAAAAAAAGGGACGAGACACAAGGAATGTCAAACAGCAATCAATGCTTATTGGATTAAAGATAACGTTGAGATGCCCTTGACTTGAGGCATGCAAGTTGCTATATTCTGTGTTACTGCCCTTCATGATTTCTAAAGGCCATCCTGTTAATTATTCTAACCAAGTGATCATGCTCGAGATCGACGGCGTGAATTTCTTGATTAAAACCATACCTGCATGCATGTTTTCTTTTTGTAAACTATATTTGTTCCTGATGCCAAAGATTCCAACGAGAAGTGCGTGTGTGTTAATTTGATCATGCCTCTAAGATATATAAATGGAGGAAGGGAGATCCTGATCTTGTGAAGCAATATCTGGTCACAAAACAAGATATGGAGACCCCACATAATAAAAGTCAACGACATTTTTAGGCAGCTTCTATTCTGTAGTGCAGTATATAAAGGGCTTGTGTTATATATGAATCCTCTTCAAGGAATAAATAATTAACAAGCCAAGAGATAATCGATGAAAGGGTTGGTTGTTCACTCTCTCTCAAGGGCTTCTCGCTTGAACCAATTAGTGATCATTGGGTCCAAGAACGAACTAGCTAGAGAGGCCCTTGGGGAGGAGTAAATAAACTGTTCCTTATATATATATATATATATATATATATATATATATATATATATATATATATATATGCATAGCACAAATAAGTTCATATTGTTTCTCACCTTCAGTTATCAATACATTTCCAATATATATCCTTAATTTCTTTCTGAACCCAACGTTGGGTTTTTATACGGCCAATTTGCATTGCTCAATCTCCCTTGGTGAGATTGGATAATGCTTGTCACAACTTAATTTCCAGAAAGGAGAGAATTAAATGGCATGTACTTCTTTGAGGTAATTGGGTTCATGTCCATTTTGCAACGGTGAAAATCTGTCTCATTTTTTAGTTTTCTCCCTTATTTATGGATAAGGATTGATGGGTCGTTTGTCATTGTCCCTCACTCCGGTCCGGACTATAACTCAACAAAGTTAAGGTAATAAGTGAGGGCCTAGGCCTACCTGCACACGGCACACCCCTGGTGGTTTGTACTTGTCACTTGCCAATAAGTGCAGTTAATTACTTGCATCTGTTGCATGCATAAGAGAAAGTCTATAGCTCCTTTTTTGCGGGGAGGGGTTACACGTGGCATTTTTTTTTTAGAAATGAAAGGGGGCCCTTCCAAGTGTGATCAATATTTGTGCAGCACCAGGATTGAACCTGGAAAGAGGACCCACCCTTCAACTTTCCTTTGTTTCTCCATCTCAGATTTTAAGGCTGAGAAAAATAAAATATACTTCTATTACTATATAACTTGTGATCCATGCATCATGCATGTGAATGATCCAACCCGTAGTCTAGGGCAGGCTTTGTTTCTGAACATCGCTGAAAATAGGAAGCAAATTATGACTCTAGGCCGTACTCTTTTTCTTACCCTAACTAGCATTAGCAATATTGGTTCTGTACTTTTGGTGTTTCTGTTTGTTCGATAGTACATGTCTTGTATTACCTACCAATTATGAATGGAATTTGCCACTTTAATTTGAAGCATGCTAATCGGTAAAACAACACATAAAACGAATAAGATCGAAGTGGAAGAATCTTATTATATTTTGGGCCTGTTTGGATGTTAGCTTTTCTATAAATATTTCTAGAAGAGAAAAGTAAGGAGAAAAAAATGAAATGAGCTTTTCCATAAGTAAAAATAAGCTTTTCATTAGTTAATTTGTAGATGTAATCTCATCTTTTAGAGAAGCTACATTGGTGAGCTTCTACAAATTAACTAATGGAGAGCTTATTTTTACTTATGGAGAAGCTCATTTCATCTTTTTGCTTTTATTTTCTTCTTCTAGAAGTACTTTTAGAGAAGCTTACCCAAACAGGCCCTTTAATAATTTTTTCTTATAAAACTTTCATGGGGGAAACAAAAAATCTATCCTTTTAATTTATTCATAATTAAAACAAACACATGGTATGTTTGCTTTATCAATGCATCATGAGTAAATGATACAAGTAAATTTAACATCATATCTATGTTTGCTAAAACCTAAAATTAGTTGTTTTTTCACCCACTTGGTGAACTAGTACAGTGGCAAACTTATGTTTACATGAGGATGTACCAATGCACTCTCGGGTTTTAAGAAAATTATAAATATATATTTAGAGTTTAATTTACATATTTGAACTTGTTGTCTTCAATTTTTCACTCCAGTGTCAACTTTTGTTTTTTACTAATTAGTTTGTTTTTTATGTTTCATTCCATTTTCAGCTCTCTATATTCTTTACCTTTATTCAATTAAATATCTAATTTCATTTCATTCCATGATAATGATAATGATAATAATAATAATATTTTTATTTTCGTTATATATATAAATCCACTCAAGGTCTTGCATATCCACCACACTGCTCACGAGCATGCAGAGTTGCAGACCTAAAAACATATATGCATAGACAGATATAGAAATTCTGAAGAAAAAAAAGACAGAAATAGAACAGAAAAAACAACGGATGGCTAATTTTCCCTGCTTGTGTATAATATGTGGTGATATGATATGATGACGATGGGAAAAATTTTAAACTACACTTTTATAGGTTTTTATATCAAAAGAAGCTGTATGTATATATGATTACTCAAATGAAATCTATGAGCATGTGTATTTCTTTTAAGAGACTTTATTGTTGCAGCATGATATATAGTAAACCTGCACTAAAATAACTTTATTACAATTATTATTTCGTTAGAGTATCTTCAGAATATATTTGAGCACTGAAGGCTCGTTGTATGGACTTTAGAAATTAAATGATATTAGAATCAGAAAGTTCAAACCCTCTTTCTTCAAGATGCTTGACTTTTTTTCGGAGGAAAAAAACTCCAAAGAGTTTTCCGGTGAGATCCATCATTTATTTTCCTAGACTAAGGTGTTCTTTCACCGGTTGATACACGTGTTTATTTAAATCTGATGTGTGCACAAGAGAGAGTTGTTCTCAAAGTATTCTAGCATAGATGATATTCACCAAACTTATATTATGTGCGTCAGTATGCTCAAGATAATATAATTAAAAACAAAAAACACAATCAACACAAATCTACCCTGGTTTCCCTTAACACATTATATATACATATATCTTGCCTAGAGAGTTCACATCTTCGTAGCAAATTACACATTTGAGAAACTTCAAGAGAAGGAGAGTTAATAAAACAAAACCATGGAAATTTTCTCCTTAAATTGAACCCCCAATATTCTATCATTCTATGCCACACTAGAGTGGTACTTCATTTTTCTCCACAACCCTCACTCCTTTTGCAGATCTGAGCACATTGGCCTGTTTGAAAATAATGATTGCAAGTTAAGACATAAAAGACAAACATGAGATATCGATGCCGCCACATGAGTAAACATAATGAGAAACAAGAAAAGAAAAGAAGAGAATCGTATATATATATATATATATATATATATATATATATATATATATATATATTACTTGATCCTCGGTAATTTCGACTGCAAAAGCATCAACGATGACCAAAGAAGATGTCTTCTTGTAGCTTCCTGGCTCTAGGATACTTGCTAAGAGTTCATCATGTTTTCTATCAAGGTACAAATCAAGCTCATGTACCCCTCTCTTGGTTCTAGCAGCAAGAAGAAAGCAATAAATTAATAAAATGAGTACTATAATTAATTAAGAAAATGGTATAATAAAACAAATTAAGGAGAACAGACCGATCAGCTTGAAGTCTCCCATATTCAGGATCATAGCTCATGAAGACAAAGTAGGACTCGACTTTTGTGCTCCCCATTAAGATTTATGAATGCTTCTTGTTAATTTGATTGGGAGATATATTAGCAATGCCAGTTTTCTGCTCCACTGGCTACCTATTTATACAACAAAAGGCTAAATGACTTTCCCAATAGAGAAACAATAATAGAGAAGAGACAAAAAAAAAAAAAACTAGGAGCTATTTAGGCCACGTTGGTTTCAATTTTATGTAAGAACTGAGAGGTAATTTTTTCCATTATGCACACAGCCAAGGAATTTATAATTTGAACCGACTAATTGAAATTTATTGATTTGTAATTAATAGAAAAACTAAAGATTCTGATTTCGGCGGTGCACCCCTTAAAGAGAATAACAAGTTAATTACTTCTTAATGCGTGCAACATGATGAAGCACCATCGTTCACACTTGGGTCATACTCCGTAATCTGGAACATGTACAGGGTATTAGTAAAAGTCAAATAAAAAATCTCTCGCGTCATGTGCATAAAAGTCAAAACTTAAGCTTTTATTTTATTATTAACACCAGCTACGTCTTTTTTATTTTGACAGGTACATCTAAGCATTGTTTACAATAACCTTACATCCTTAAAAAAATATTCTCATCCTAAATTTTGCATCCACCTACTCTTTTTCTATCTCCCTCCTTCTTATTAATCAAAGTATTTTAGTACACGACAATCTCGGTCCCTATGCTAATTAATTTTCTTATGACAATGGCTATAAGAAATTAAATTCAAGTTCAATACACAAAAGAAAATATACTTTAGTCCATATTGCTCTATTTTCATCCTTTTTAAGGAAGATTCATATATTTTAGTTGGATCTATTAAAAGAAGTTAGTCTATATGATAAATCAAAATTTGAATATTTATTATAAAAAAAAATCGACATCCACATCTAATATTTGATCACTACTTAATTAGAACTGTCTTATATATATATGAAGAAGAAAAAATCTTTCAAAGAAAATGAAAAAAGGCTATAAGTGAATGAAAAAGCGATAAAATACATTGTTATAGGTCAAACTCATGCAATTATTATTATGTCTTATAAACTAAAGTAACTTGTAATTTCTATGCAGGCTTCCTTTCAGCTATGGATATCACTATAAGTCACGCTTATAGAGAAGCCAACATGGTGAGACTGTTTGGCGAATCTTGCACGTGCATAAACATGATATATAGGGGACTGCATGCTTTACTTATTATGGCCTGTCTTCGTAATTCCTTGGGCCTTTTTGTTGGGCTTTCAAGCCCTCCTCTAAATTATGTAAAAAAAAAAAAAAACCCTCCTCTGAATAAAAAAACTCTTTTTTGTTGTACACACGAGCGTCAGTCCTTTATTAAAAGAATCACGTGTTTATAAAAATCAATCACCACCTAATTATATAACTTGACAATTCTGGACTGTTGTAACAAAAAGTAATCCATATTAATTAGGAGTAATAATATGTTTAAAAAATACCTATAAAATGATGAATCAGCATTCAGCATCCTACTTAAAAATCTGAAGAACCTATCATCATTCGAACTAACGAGGCAGACAGCTAACCAGACACGTCGTTTACGAACAAAAGATGCATAAATGAAGACATTGACATTTGAGAATTCAATAGTACGTGCAGTGCCGCGTGGTCTAAAAAAATCCTAATTAAGCGTTCCACTCGTCGTTGGATGTGTGGAGTGAGAAAAAAGATAAAGATAAAGGAAAAAAGTATCACATAAAAGTGATATGATAAATAAATAAATAAAAAGAGCGAGAAATAAAAAATATATGTCAAATATTTTTACATTTAGAAAACAACACAACCACCAAGTGTTCGTTTGGCAAGATCATTAATTACTTCCTCTATGCATTGTTAAACGTTGAATGCGAAACTGAAATTAATTACTTTTATTACAATTTTATTTTCTAGTAAAAACAAACAACTCTCTGTCAAGATAACATGTTTTCTTAATTAATTTCTCCTATCCTAGCCTAAAACTTCCCAAAACTCGGGATCTTCCTTGCCCCTCGACTCCATTATTACCATTGTTGGACCCTTTGTTAAACAAGAAAATTTGTTAGGTAGACGAAATCACCAATGTGAGATGTAGATAATTCTTCCAATTTATATAAAGAATTAACAACTGACGTATTATGTGAAGATGAAGAGCAAGGAGATGAAGCCATATATCTTGTGTGATTTTGAGCTTTCTTCAACTTTTGACCATCATGAATCGTAGTATGGGTCCTTCACATCAAATGGCAAGATCATACGTACGCATCAGCGGCAGCTTGAGCCTTGAGGAGTATCTGTATCACAAGTGCCCAATCACAGTACCCTAATTCTCTTCTGAGGGATATATATATATATATATATATATATATATATATATATATGCCACCATTTTGTCTCAGTCTCACTCCCCAGATGAGAGAAAGCTGAGTCGAGGGTGTTTTTGCATGCATGCCTTCCATGATTTTTGGCAAGTGCGCACTGGAATCCAAGAGTAGAAATTTTGCCAAAACTTATGCTCGCACAGACAAAGATATATACACCAAGACATATATTGTTCCTCAACTTGAGAGGGAAAGGAATGATACAGTATTTACGATGGGAAGAAAGAAATAAGCCACCCAGTAATTGTTTTTGCTTGCGAACCAAGTGATCGATCCCAATTCAATAAAATAAGATGCTTATTATGTGAACAAACAGTAATAGAGCACGACACAAGGGAAACATCTCAAGACAAAAATAAGTAAGGCTAATTTATTGCAAAGTTGGATGTCAAAACACGTGTTGCTTGTGCCTCAAACCCTGACCAGGGGCATTTATAGCGCTACAACAAAGCTTCATATAGATATTTTTTTCAAAAATATTTAACATACATGTATATTACAATAATAAATAATAATAATATTCAGATATCCGTAATTTTAAATATCTCACCAACACATCTTATTTCTTTTTATCTTTTTTTTTTTATCAAATCATGTCATACATAAATTTTTTTCTCTCTCTTACTAAGTGTAAATAATATTTTGCATGTCCAAATATATATTTTAAATTAAAATTATTTTTATCATAAGTATGAAGTGCTTGTTTATATATATATATATATATATATATATATTATTTTGTATGTATATATAATAATGATAATAACAATCAAATAAAAATATTTTTAGTGGTAGATAGCAAATTGGGATCTTAAACTACTTTTTTGATAGATCTTATAGTATTATTTAGGATTAAAGATCTATCAAGATCTCTTTCATTTTTTTATTTAGTAGTAAATCTCATTTTGAGATTAGAGATACAGGAAAAAATAAAGCATTCTTTTGTAAACAATGTGTATATCTTGAGGGTTTTTCTACAAGAATTTATTTTTTATGTTAAAGATTTTTTCACCTCCTTTTATTGGAAGATCTAGTAAATATCAGATTTTGAACTCAATATCTTTACTCAAGATTTAACACACAAAAACTCTATCCATCTACTATGCCAATGAACCTACTCTAACGAGTAAGTGTCCGTTTTATTTAATATGTTAAATATTAAGATATTTAACATATTAAATTAATATAACATACTCATGATAAAAATTAATTTTAATATATTTAGTTTTAAATCGATAAATATTGTGATTGAGTTATATATTGAGATTAATTATAATTATAGTATATTAAAATGTTTGTTATAGCAGAAGAAATTGATTTTAATTGGATTTGATGTTTTTCTTGACCCTTTTCCATACATCCAGCCGAACAACTTGTTCGTATGTGTCCCTGGGCCAGCCCCAATGGCAATAGCAAATGATCAATTAATTCACTTGATTTACATTTTACACTCCTCTCTCTGTTCCGAATGGCCCATATCGCTGGTCCTTATTTTCTTCTTGTGGGTTTCTTTCCCATGTCTACTTGCGCCATAACATCCCAACCCTATGGATTTCCGCATGCCAACACATTTCATTTATTTTTCTCCAAAAGATATTCTTCAATTAATAGTCGAAGATAATTTCTTTCGAGATATAAAAATCATCAACATGTATTTTATCCTTCCAATAAATCTTTTTCATATTATTCAAAAATTAAATCCCTGGCCATTTGCTTAACGAATCTAACTATCTATTACTATGTTGAACATTGTTGGTTATTTCCAACTCGAATGGGCCACACACATAAGCATCCCATATTCATTTGCAAAATACCCAGCACTTCATTTTCTTTTTTACTGAATTATATTTTCGGCCCCCTTCCTGATTCATAATTTTGGTCTTTGTTTTTTTAACGATTTTGGACTTCACATCTTAGAAAAATCACAATATTGATCTAATTATTAATGTTGCATACCTTTATTTATTTTATTATTTAATTTATCAAATTATTTTTTGATATCTTTAATGAATATGTTAGGTTTAGGATTCAATTGAACCAAAATAAAAGAAATAAATAAAATGTATGTAACATTGAGAATTTGATCCAAATTATAAAATTTCTAAAAATGTGGGGACTCAAATTACTGGGGAAAAAAAGAATAATAAAATCAAAAATTAAAGAAAAATCAAAATTGTATTATTTTTTTTAATATTGAACCCCGCTTCCTCACTTGGGCTTCATTCCTATATTTCCACATGCCTGGCGTTGGTTTATACTCCTTAACAGTGAGGGAGACTAGAAAATCGCTTGGAGAAGGAGGAAAACATTCAGGCAAGCCCATTAAAGTGGAAAGCGGGTCTAGAATTGTGGCAGAACCATGGAGCTATGTTATGTGTCTGGATGCTTCTGAGGGAAAACACACTACACAGCCCCATAATATCAAACAATTGAAAGGAAAAGAGCACCCAATTTGTTGCTAAATTGATGCAATTTTTAGATGAAGGCTCACTTGTGTGGGAGTGATAACAAGTTTAGAGTTTAATTTATATGTGTATACATTTTTTGGTAGAGTAATTTAAATTATATACTAGTGTAACATATTTTAACGCCAATCTTTGATTGAAATTCATCCTATTTTCACGCGATGATGGTAATAAACAGGATGATGTAATCACACACACACACACACCAGGGGGGCTGGATTAGGCTACACGTCTTGAACCTTAAAGCAGTTCTAGGCTTTTCCCTCTATAGGGCCAAATGGTACAGATTTTATAAGGATATTGTAGTAACGATGTCTTTTGAGTTTTAAACCATGTTCCAAAGATTATGCACCAAGATACATAGACAAATTGGTAAAAACATAAGGAAATAATAGAACGGTAATATAAGAAATAGAAAATATTTATGTTTTCTAAAAATATAATTTTTTCCAGATTTTATTAGTTATTTTTTATTTATAGAGATTTTTTTGGGTGGTTCGATATTTTTTAAATATCATTTTATTTAAATTTTTCATTTTCTGGACTATTTTACTGCATATAGATATTGAGTTTGCAAAATTTTCCATTGTTTAGGTCACTTAATTTGATTGTTTTAGTTTTTTCTAGTAAAGGAAAAATATTTTTAAGTGTATAATTAGGTTGGAGATAAAAGAATGACAAAAATTTAAAGGGGTAAAAGATAGGATTTAAAAAGATAACGAACAATTTACATTAACAATCATGACAAGCTGTTTTTTTTTTTATTTCCTTCATTATATTTGGTTTGGTGCCAACAAATATTGTTCTAGTTGATAAAGAATAGATTCATGATCCATTACCATAAATGTGATCAATTCATTTTTATTGTTTCAAGTATCTCATTATATTTATTTATATAAAAATTAAGAAACATAACTTATGTTTAAAAAAATCATAAACATAATAAAAATCATGTTTTTTTTTGGTAAACGTAATAAAAATCATGTTAACAAGTAGTCTTAAGAGCAACCATAAAAGAATTTAATGCTATTTTGTCTAATTTTTAATAAATTAACAATGTGAAATTTACAATGCAAGTCCATCAAACTCGAAACTTAAGCACCTGTTGTCGTAAAATATTCGTATGACAAACTGAAGAATTCTCGGAAAATAAAAAAAATAAATAATTTATGAGAATTAAAACAACACATGGTTTTGATTCTCATGAGACATGATGAATTCATATACGCAGATAAAAAGTCACATGAACAAACGGAATAAAATTGTATTTATTAAGTACCTAACAGTCTTAACAAATTGTACAGTACATAATTTCTTTAGTAAAAAAGCAAGAACATATTTTGATTTATTGAATGTTGAGTATTAGAGTTGAGTTGTGGGAAGGTGTCTCATAGAAACATGGAGCATGGGGGAGGGGGACGAGGGAGCACGTGCACAGCGAGGAAGTGAGGTCGCAACCATCACGTGGCGGGCCCCGTCGCACATTGGCGGAAGCACACGAGCACTCACACTCACATGACGATAGAGATAAATGGCTCTCCATGATTGGCCCACGATTATCGTGTTCCCTAAATCGCGGCCATGAAATCACCGTTGATCGCGATCATACACGCGTCCATCTCATCGCTCGGGCCCACCCTTTTCATGTTAATTGCGGATTAACTGACGGCTAGGATGAGACATTCTTATCGTATTCTCCTGCTGCTTTTTTTTTTTTTTTTTTTTGTCTTAGGCTCCTAAGTACAAACAAACAAACATGGTTAATTAATCCAAGAAAATTATCAAAACATTGCACCTATCTTAACGCTTCAAAGAAACAGTCAGTGTTTTTTCCTCCTTTTTAAGAGTACTTCTTTCCTTAACTATAATAACATGTTCTTTGATTTGAGACTCATAGTCATGGCTTGTGACCAATAATGGTTGTTAAAAGAGAAGATACAAGAACAACACTCGGTTCAAATTGAAATTCATGTAATAGGAACTATAAAATCTAAACTTGGATTTGGAATTTAGGAAATAGAACAATCAACGACCAATCACGTACAGAGAAAATGAACCAGGTTTTCTAAATATTGTGGAGTGTGTAACACTGTGTTCTTCTTAACCAATGATTCAAAGTTATTGAATTTAATTATAATAGCAAATTAAATTTTCATTGAGTTGAGAAAAAATAAATTAAAATACTTTGTATGACTTTATGCAACAATTTTCTATGAAAATTTTAATCAAATTAAGATTCAGTTGTACACTCTCAATGTAAATTTATATTATATGAATGAGCCAGCCTGACATATATTATGAAGACATGAACCAATATTAGTGTGTCATTAATACATTTTCCTAAATTATTAGCACCTACTTCCAGGTAAATCACTTTCTTATTTACTATTTTTGGCAAACCACCAAAATCTGAGCTTGCTTGGCCTGCCGTACTTGTTTAATTCAAACTGTACTTCTTAATCTACTAGATAATAAAACCCTATTACCCATAGTTAAGATGCAAACCCTTCTTGACTAATTTTACATACCAACTTAAGAGAGAAAAATAAAAAATTTATTACCTCGTGCAAATCCTAAGTTGTAACTTGTAAGGGAACTATATGATTATATGAATATGATGAACTACTTGAATGTTGTAGAGATTGTTGTTTGTTGATGGGTCTATAATGGTCACTACGGTTAGAGTGTTGTCAGAAGGTTTTTTAATATTCACCAAGACCTTGTTATCTTGACTTTTTTTTCTCTCCTGTTTTTAACCATGAAAATGAGATATCTTGGAATATAGGGGTTGTTGTTTGGTATGAATAACACGTGATTTTATTTGATTTTTGACATGAGAATAATTATTTAAGTTAATAAAAGTATTGTATGTAAATAAATTTATTTAATATGATTGGGAACCTTGTACTACATGGAGATTCTAGCTGTAAAACTGATTTTATACTCTGTTTTTATATGTTAAATATATGTTTATATTTTACTACTCATAAAACCTTTGATATGAATGTTTAGTTATGGGGGTTTAGTAAAATCACCCAAGTTTTAAGTCACAAAACTCTCGATGTAAATTTGAGGAAAAACTCATGACTTGAGTGTAGGACCATCATGTAGAGTAGCCCTGTTCTAAGTGTTGTGTGGGCTGAAGTTTAACTAGCTAGGTGATTGGTTGGAGACTTAAGAGTCTGAACTTGAGTTTAAACATTTATGTTGGTTGATTTGTTATGAGAGAAAGTCAGAGAAAAGAGTATACAATTAATAAAAATATTTTTTTTGTTTGTTTGGAAAGAAAATAGAGGAAAAAATTAATTTTGTAGATATAAAAATTTAAATTTTTTCTTCTTATTAATTTTTTTCAAATTTTGAAATTTTTATTCCTTCCCTATTTTCTTTTTATCCAACCAAACATACCACTAATTTTAATAAGCGGCATGAATTGATTTATATAGAATTATTGATAGTACTGTGATAAAATATAAGCGTAGAGAGTAAGTTTATAATTAAACCTCAAAATAGAAACAGTATAAAATCTCCTTCAACCATTGTCTTGTCTGTATTGGCGATAACAAATGAATTGTTGGTCGGTCAACTAATACTGTTTTTGCACAGATGAAAAATGGTAGTACATAACGAAGATGGAGGAACTCCAAGGCGAAGTTGAAGCTTGATTGCAGAAAAGACGGAGCTTGAAATTAATTACGGTTAGTGGGACCTTTGGACGTTAGTATTTTGGTGTCAGCTTTTGGAGATTGAGTCCTCCTACTACAACTAACTTTTCCATACTTCCAAGTTAGAATATCTCAGAGGATCCTAATCCTATCGTATTTCACCTTCTTTTTACCCATTTCTTTATTGCGTCTTCAACTTGTTAAAGCCTCTAATCAATGCTCTCTAATACTATATGGCCATGGTGTATGTATGTATACCCCCACAATAAAAGCTAAGTAGCAGGCATCCAAAAGTGAACCAACGGAATTTATTTTAGCAGAACGAATACTTTCTCACAACATGAACGAATTAATTATGTTTGAATTTTCGTTGAAATAAGTATTTGTGTTTAATCAATTTATTATTTTAAAACATATAATATGTAAATTGAACGAATTGATTTATATGTTCCTCAACCAAATCCATTTAACTCACAACCTCAACAGGCTAATCCATATAAACTCATATTTAAATAATTAAATGACACCAAATTCGAATTCACACAAACTACCAAGTTAAATGAACTAGAGCTTAAACTAAATTAAACATAAGCAGCTCAGGTTCATCCATAGTCATTATTTTGGTATAGATTGTTCTTAAGATTTGGGAGACCTAACCCGAAACATGAAAGTATTTGCTTTGTCCTTCTTAGATCCGCCTAGCTTATGGGATATGTCCATTTCTTTTTTTTGTCTAACATACCCCTTCAATATTATTGGGGATGGTGTTTCTTCCACTTCGCTGCTTGACTTTTAACCTGAGGTATTCGGAAATACATCCTAGGTGCAACATGTGGTGTGGCTTTGATACCAGGTAAAAATTATTACCTTGCTCCCCAAAGGATCGGTCAACTACCAAGTTAAAAGGACGAGCCTATTTTGTTCAATCTCCTTCACCGTGTAATAATAACTATTAGGTGAAGGTTCAATTGAGAGAGGTGAGCATGATTGCTAATAAGATTAATTTATCTTATAGAAAATTTATCCAAACACGTTCTTGAAACAAAGATAAGAGTTTTTTTTCTTCATCTTTTCAATCTCAACTGTCTAATTAAAATTTATTATATCTAATAATTTGTATATGTTTAACTACGATATTTATTCTCAACCTTTTACTTTTTTAGTGAATTTTATATTCAACAAATTAATTTGATTTATTCTATCATTAATTTTTAAAAAAAATCTATAAATTTTATCTTCCATCATTTGTTTATTAATTGTCAGCAAATGTTGAAATAAAACTCATCAAAAAAGTAAAAAGTTAACGGTAAAAAATATAATTATAACATACCATGTTAGTTAATCAATGAATATATGATAAAAGATAAAATTTATAAGTTTCTTAAAAATAAAAAATAAAATATACTAAATTAATTTGTTAAAATAAAATTTATCAATAAATAAAAATCGAGGATAAAAAGTGCAAATAAATCTTTTAGATATCGATATATCATTTTTTCCTATGTTATTTTTTTTCTTTTTTGTGGTTGGCTTGTGAATGTTTAATGACACCATATAAAAGAAGGGACCGAGACTCCATACAGTCAAAAGGTAATTTCAGATCCTACCGTTATCATCATAGAATGTAAATTTTTTTAGTGATATTTTATTTTGTTATTTAATAAATATAATTTAATAATGAATAGAATTTCATGCATTCACTTGTTAAAGGGAATCCATTTCCATAAAAGAACTCCGCCATGTAGTTCATAAAAAAAGTTAATTAATGAATTGACCTTTTGGCCTTCTATAATAATAATAAGTAAATGGAGCATAAAATCAATGGGCAAAGTTGTACTTAAATTTCGAAATCGACTAAGCAGGCACTAGCAATTTTAACAAAAGTACAAAATCAAAGGTGTTCGCCCAAATTCAGAATTGATTCGGCTAACTTGTTTCATCTTCCTTTTACAATGTGGATTTTTTCTTTGTAGATTTAACTGGATTATAGATTAATTTTAGTTGTGCTGTATGATTATTTTTAACTCAAGAGAATTTTTCATACAATAAAAATATAATACAAATTTTTCAGTGATTGGCGAATCTATAGTTTCTGGTTCCTCTCTTTCTCTAAAGGTTTTGAAAATGCATCGTCAGCTCGTGCTGTAAGGTGTTGGGTTAAGTCCCGCAACTAGCGCTAATAAATAAATTATTTTCACTCATCTAAACGTAACAAAATTTTATAACTTGCATGATCCTTTGTTTTGAACTGGTATTTGGTGTTTGTTTGATTCAGTCATATTAATTTATCAGGAAATCAAGTATAGCAGGGTTTTATTCCGTGTGAAAGAGCGCTTCAGAACCATTACGCCTGTAGAGTGCAGAACAACAGGCTCATAGACGATTCTTGTCCCTCCCAAAACACTTTTTGTTAACGTAATTTTTTTATTAAAAAATGTTAATGGTTAGTTTTAGTCAGGTAAAGAGATCAAACTTGAGAACTTTTTTTTCCTCTTCTCCTTCATAATGCAATCTGACATAATATTTTCATTGTTTCCAATGTAACCAAATCCAAAGATCAAAGGTAAAAAAACGGAAATGTAAAAGCTAGGCAGAGAACAGAAGCCCCACCATGGATGAATGGATTTCAACGCCGGGGTATGTTTTTATTTTTAATTCATTTTATTTAAAGTTTATTGAGTTATTTTCATAAAATTTTATGATAAACTATTTCAAATATAAAAATTATTTTAAAATAGAAATTCAGTGACATATAAACTGCCACTCATTGGAACGATAACATCCCTACATTAGTGAATCAGTTTTATTTTTTGAATATAAAAAACTGATTATTTGATTTACTATTTCCTTATCTTATTTTTATATGCACTCATTTTTAAAATATATTGGATAAAAAAATATTTTTATTATCTGATTTTTGTATTAATTTTTAATCAATTGACCTGCATATTTCGACCACAGTCCACAGTACTAACATTAAGGTAATAATCGTCGTAATAAACAAATTGAAAACCGACAAAGCAATTTATCATTACTTACAATAATGGAGGGGAACATTATGCACGTAACTGTTACCAACTGGTCCAACATTCAGACCCAAAATAGAATAGCATAAAAGTAAATTCTATTTAATGTAAGTGGCAGAAGCAGACACGAATGGAAATTTATTTTATGCGCACTAAGGATCAAACAGACAAATATGGAATTCAACAAAAAAAAGGCAAAGATGGAAATTTCTATATAGCAAAAAAAGAAAAAGGATGAAAATTTCTTTTACGAGGAATGTTAGCCAATACACAATTTTGTTGATTAAAAATAATGAAAAAAGGGCATGTATTAACACTATAAGGGAATTTTACATTAGTATCTAATTATAAATTATTATATATGATATGTTTGTTAATTTTTATAATATTTACTTTAAAAATCATATTTTTTTATAATTTTTATTATTTTATAGCGTAAAAAAATTACTTTATGTAAAATTAGCCAATGTCAATAATGCTTACAAGTCAATCCAATGTAAAATGTTTTTTTTTTTCTTTTAAAAACTATGTATTGAAACAACCAATGTACCTTTTTTTTAGAGTAACTGCCAATGTACCTGATAATAACAATTAACAAATATCTAGCAATCTAAATTCACAATACATTTACCATATCACAAAACTACATGTTGACGTAACTGTTTAACAATTCATAGAACAACACAATTACCAATTTACAGAACTACAAGGAAAGAAAACAGAGAGCTAACAAATACAAGTGACAAGCACTACAAAAAAACATGTATAGTAATTAATGACAGTGACACACCCGTTCCAGAACGATAACAACACGGCAATGGGAGCAACAAAGCAAACAATGAATGAAGGAATGAGAACAACAACATCCACCGATCCACGAGAATGAAGGGCACGAGAACCAGAGCAGCAAGGCTACAGGAAAATAAATATTGTAGTGTTTGAGAGTGAAAGTGTTTTAGAGGCACATATGGTGATATTTTAATAAGATTACATAAATCAATTGTATTCTAACCATTTTATATATATATATATATATATATATATATATATATATATGTTCTTAAATTGGCTATACAAGGAATTAATTTTTATTACATATTTTTTTAACATGCTCTTTTAAATATATTTATTATTAATTAAAATATATCAAAAATTACAAAATTATGTAAACTTCACTCCTTATTTAACAAGTTTTACTCGTAATTTTTTAAATTTCAATAATTTTTTAAGTGTGTTAAGAACAACTATATATTATGTTATTAGTACTTTTCAAGATACAAACCACTTATAATAATTTTTTCATATAAATAAATTTTGACATTAAATCCAAATTCATATACTTGAAAATATATGAGCCCGAGTTGTTTAAAATAACTCACAATAAAATATTAATTTATATATACTTCATATGTTGTATAACTGTCATTTTTGCAAGCTTCAAAGATGCTGCATTAATATACAAAAAAAGTAAGGATTTTATAAAATAAATATTCAGGAAAAAAATTACCGTAGAACATTAAGAAATATATGAAAAAAGAAGAGATTGCATTAATGATATGACTTCATTTATATCTCACATACTATTTTTTCAAATATCTCTGGGAATTTAAAACGAAGGTTACTTCATTGTTTGAAAGGTAAGGGGATAAATGGGTCCCCTTGTCCCCATAAAAGCTCCCAACTCCTATCACTATTGTCTCGATATCGATTTGAGATCTTGATGGGTCCGTGCTTCTTTACAACTTCTTAATATCTTTGCCGGGTCCAAATAATTTATATATTTCATGCACATAATTGTATTTTAATTCTTAAAACAAAAGCAATATATATTTTTTAATTATTTTTATATAATAAGTAAAAGGATTTGTACAAAATATTATAAAATAATTTAAAATTATTCTTTAATTACATTATTTATAAGTTTTCTTTCTTACTGTTTCGGTTTGATTTTATCTGTCGTCTTTAGAACATTTTTATGTTTTAAATTATTTTTTAATATCAATAAATTAATAATTATTATTTTTCACAATATCCTTATTTGTTGCAACAAATAAATGTACTAGTAATTATATAATTGTAATTGTAAAGTGTAGTCAATCATTTATGAAATAAGAATATATTGGTCAGATAAATGAAAATAATTTATCATGAAAAGGTGATGTAACTAATTACTTCCTTAAGGCTATGTTTGGGAGAGGGAGTTAGGAGGGGAGGGGAGGGAAAGGAAGGGTTTAGCTGGAGTAATCTCCTTATTTGTGAGTTATAATTTTTGAGGGAAAGGATTTGGGGATTTTTAAAACTCCTCCAAAACCCTCCAATGCTTAGAAATTATAATCCCCCCTATTTGGGGGTTTTTAGAAGGAAAATTAATTAAAATTACTATTCTACCCATCAATGTTTTGTGATGAATAATTATTGGTGAGTTTGATGCTAATTAAAATTTATTTATCATACACTTTAAAATTACTATTAAAATTAATTATATAAAAGTATCTCATTAACTCTCAATTTCCCTCCCTTCATAAATTTTTAACTCCCAAATAAGGAGGAAGGAACTTCCCTCATTTTCCTTCCTTCCCTTCCCCTCCCTTCCCCTTGAATCTCTTTCCTTCCCCTCCCCTCCTAACTCCCAAACATAGCCTAAAATAAAATAGAGAGAATAATTGTGATTATAGTTTGGTAGTTTTTAAATCTTCAAAAAGTTGTTTGTTCCCACGCTGATAATCCGCCTAAGGGGAAAGCCCCACACTTCTAACTTTTATGTTGAACCCATGAATCTTATATATAGCACGCGAAAAGGCAAAGCTTTTGCTTTCTATTGCTTGCGGATTATACAAAGGGTTGTAACTTGTAAGTGATTTTTTTTTTTTATAGCTTGATTTTTCATTTTTTTATTATCAACCAAAGATTATTTTGTTAAATTGGAGTACAAGAGGTTAACGGGTTAAATGAGACAGGTCGAAATGAACTCATCGTCGTCTTTACTTGACATAAATTTTTTATAAACTTATTTATTTAGATTCAAATTTGAATCTAATTCAATAATATCTAGTAAATATGGAACATAGTACATAGCATATTGCAAAATATTTCAAAATAAATAAATATAATACTTTGTGGAGTTACAAACTTCATAACAAAGTATTATATTTAGGGGGAAGTTACAAACTTCAAATATTTGTTACAAACTTTAGGGAGAATAAAACATAAAAGACGTACAATTTTAGGGGGAAGTTACAAACTTCAAATATTTGTGGAGTTAAAAACATGCAGTTAAAACATATGGTTAAAACTTAAACGTGTAAATTCAAAGATAAATGAAATTGAGAAAGTGAATACGCTTGGTTTCATTAAACTAATGTGCGGTAAAACATAAATGATGATAATGTAAAAGACATGAATCACATGAAATAACATAAGATGGAATACCCAGAATGCACAGGGATAAGGTGATGCAAGTTTGACGAATGCATGCCAATGCTTGTGGGATGATGTATAATGGTTATGCAAATGAAACATGCATGTGTAAATGATCCCTTAATGAAAACAAATCTAACTTTGGCCAAAGATTTGGCAAATATGTCAATCTATTGATGTTCAATGTGAATTAACTTACTCAAAACTCCCATTAGCATAATCTCTAATGAAATGGTGTAAAGTTTCTATATGTTTATCCTTAAAATGTTGTATTTTTTTAGAGATTAATGGTACGAATGTTATTATCAGTATCATAAAGAAGCAATAATACTTTTCCCAATACTAGAATAATCTTCCGTTTTATATTTTATCCAAAGCAATTGTGAAGAATAACTAAAAATTAAAATATACTCTGCTTCAGTAATCGATAGGGTTATAGAATTTTACTTCTTGTTGACCCATGGGATAAGGATTCGCCAATGAAGTAACATATACTTTACTAGTATGTTTCATTTCATTTTATCACTAACATAGTATACATCGAAACATCCAACTAACATGAAATGTTGATTTTTCTAATAGATTATGCACACACTAAACATAATATCCTGCTAGATATTGTTTGACATTTTTCATATTTTTCATATTGACTAAAGCTCTTTTCGCTATGAATCAAAATCACTTCTTCATATTTATTGTATCATACTGGGGATCTTTTATTATGTAAGTAATGTTGGGGTAAATTTAAACTTACATGAAAAATTATAGAGGTTAAAAATAGTCACAAATTATATAAAAAAATATAATTTGTGATAACTTTTCTTCTATTTGTGGTGTTTTTTTATGTAATCTATGATGATTTTTTTGAAATTTGTGATGATTTTTAATCTTTAGATTTATAACTAACACAAATTGTTACCTGTAAGTTTGAATTTACGAGAAACAGAAATGTACTAAAATTTTCATAGAGAAGAAATATGAACATTTATAATTTTATATAGAAAGACGAAAAAATATATTTTAATCTAAATTATTGATTTCAAAACTCTTAGTTAAGGTTACATAAAATGATAGCTCACATAATCAATCTGTTTATGTGGGAATCGAATTCAACAATTTGCTAAGTTGTCACTCTTGTTGGACCGCTTACATGTATCATACTATCACGAATTTACTGTGCATTATGTCAATATCAGCCCTTTGAAGGTAGGATTCGTACGTGATGTTTGGCAGCATATCCGTGAATAAATTATGAATTTAGTTTGCAAAATCAAATTTCAATTTGAAAGGATTTCCAACAGAAATTGATCTATCAAGTGCAATGTTAACGCAATTGTTTAGCTAACCTAGGCTTTTCACCTTGATCATATAGTTGCTAAGCGCAACTTGAAATTTTGACTTTTGACGTTCTCTAATTTCTGTAAGCTCCCAATCGAAGTCAGTGTAAAACAACTCGGGAATGTGGAAGGCAGCTATACTTAGAAGGAAAAAAATATGTTTTGTCCATATCGTCTTGTGTAAAGTCAGGAGCAAGTGCCAAAATTTCCAAAAGGTGACCTAACGCACTCAACCAAAGGCTAAGAAAGAAAATACTCTAGACTTAAATTTGGGGACACAATGTTAGGTTATGAACCAACAGTGATTTTTTCCACTAACAAAACAAGGAAGGATCTCTTTGTCTGATTTATGAAGTCATGGAGTACTATGTATGAACCCTTTAAAGCTGTTTCAAATTTGTTCTTTTACTGACCTTGAGAATGCAAGCAACGTGCGGCCTCATTGAAGATCATATGTAAATCCATATTTGGTAAGATTATTTTAGAGGAATAACTATTATTTAACTTTTGAAAAAGTAACAAAAGTAAGTGATTATTTTTATAAAAATAAAATAAAATTGAACGATGACCATGTCTATCTTTTAACTCAATTGATAATTGATAAAGCTGATTGCACAATCTTTAACTCATATCTAATAGTAATGCCATATTGCCATGCATCATGAAAGAAACGGAAAGACACAGAAAAAAAAAAAAGAAAGATACATGACAAAAAAATTCTTCTAAATATTTTAGATAATTATATATTATTAATTAAATTAAAATAATTTTGTGCCATAGTATCTCTTTATCCATATATTAGAAAAAGAAATGAAAATCAACATTCAAGAGCCTCTTACATTACTTCTCGGCATATAAAACGTTGGACAACGGGCACTCAACGGTGGGAATTGTCGCTGGACTCAGTCATTCCGGAAACTTGCCTCTTTGACTTATGTATGACGTGTCAAATTCGTTTGTCCCTTCATTTTTCTATGCTATTTAAAACTTTTGAAAAAGTACTAGTAAAAAATTTAGAGAGAGTGAGAGTGTGTGAATGAGAGATTATATCTCATTTTCGGCGGAGGCCGTTGATTGCGGTTGGGAATAAAGCGCTCTGACATGGGGACAAAACTTTTTGGTTTTGACCACATACTCCTTTTGCATTTTCTTTCTTAAAAACTAACAACTTAGTTTACTTTTTCAAATATTTTAAAAAATAAATCAAAATAAACATTAATCAGGGAAAGCAACCTCAGTGCCTAGTGATTCAGCTGAACTTATGGCGGTAAAGTAAGTTTAAAGTAAAATATTCTCTTAAACTCAAATTGATTTGATAGAAAATCCATTTTGTATGTTTGCAAGAATTCAGGATTCAGTAACTTCTTTAAAGTAGTGCACTTTATAGAATTTTTTTATCAGTAGAAGTGAACTTTAAAATAAAAAAAATACAACAGTAACTACTATTATTTACAAACCTAATAGTTAAAATTGTAATCAATTTTATATTTTCTTGTATAAATATATGTATTTGATTTAATTTTCTTTTTCTAATAATTTTCTTTTTCATGATCAAGTATTTTCCAAAAAGAAAAAGTTGTACGATGAAATTTTGAATTGACGGAGGTCGTCAACAATCCTCTCCACTCTCCAGTATGACAATGCCCTATTCAAAATATCTGACATTGTTGCAATTAAATTTGTTTAAATCACAATTCACTTCTTTCATTGTGGTAAGAGTTTTATAAAATATAAATTTTCCCGAATTTAGTAACAACAAATTTATAAAAAAAGATTATACGTGTGCGAACATAATTATTCTTAAATTTTATAGTAGCTTATTTTTACCTGGGATGCTGTCGGTGGCAATAGAGAACTAATTTGAGATACGAAAAATAAATAGCTATAAGTGTCGGTTGTCGGGTTGTCGGGTTGTCGGGCATCCGAATCCTGGGTACAGGTCCTTCACTGCGTGCGATGATGTTCTGAGAGAAAACCATATGATCGCAGATGAAGCTTCACCGTTGCGTTGCGTATCAATTATTTCGTTCACAATTTGGTTGGTTGTACAATTACTTCAATTTCGTTGTTAGTTGTTAGTGTTCCCCATTACAGGCGACTCAGGCGCGTACCATCTCTTCTCTTCTGTGATTAATTTTACATCTTACTACTACTAGTACTCTCATTTTGACTCTTACTACACACACGTTTTCTTTTTTAAGAGTATACAAAAATGGAATATGAGGTTACGGGAACTAATTATCATATGCATTTGTCAGGCAGAATGCTAGCTAGCCATTGTTCCGTTGAATTGTAGATTAATGTCTATGAATTATGATGTTCCTTTTTCATTTGCAGTGATGCAATATTGCAACCCGTGCACAACCTTTTTCAAAAAATCGTACTAGTAATTCTCAAATCATCCAAACATGCTCGTTACTAAATTTCTAAAGCGAAGATTTCCGGCCACTAGGAAAAAAACATGAGTAATTTAATTAAGCAATAAAATAATTTACCGATAAATCATTAAACAAAGAGGCTAATCAATAAAAACAAAGAGAGTAATCAATAATTAAATAGAATGGGGCCTGGGCTACGGCACGTAAATTACGGAAGGGCTCCTTTTCTACGCATAGAACAAGGAACAATCAAATCGAAAGAACATGGGGTTCCATTGAAACCAAACATGGCAGGCGAGAAGTTAATAACGCTGGGAAATGGAAATCGTTACCGGTCAAACATTGTTGACACTTTTGCAGTAGCTAAATCAGTGGCAAACCCCACACGTAACTTGTTATTCATGTGGCTCTTGCCTTGCTGTGGACCATATAAAAGAGGCTTTCGGGTTAGTATAGCCCTTATTCACAAATGTTACCCACCTTTGTTAAAGCATTTGATAAATAATGGACGATTACATCGCTCAGAAATAATGAGTACTAGTATTTGTTAATTAATTAACTAAAAAAATTATACTGATAGAATGTATCTATTGAGAATTTACTGATAGAATGTTCCGCGGCATATTTCCTCCCTTGTAAAGTTACACGTGTTTTAGAGTGGTTATATTTTCTATCATAACAGAATTAATGAAACACTTGTATTTTGTTGAATTCAAAATGCTGGTGCTCAATTGCTAGATTATTAGCAAGTAGTAGTATATTATTGTGTACTACTTTGAGACATGTGGTGTGAGTATTTGATGTGACCTTGAAATAGACTTCCTCTAATCACTCTAATTTTGCCTCCATAAATAATTTCTTTTAAGAAAAGTGTTTAGTTATTGCTTGCCAGCATTTTAATCGCACAACAATTTCAAGAAAAGTTTTAAATAAATTGACTAGAAATCACCTTAAAATTTGAAATACACATTAGAAATAAAATGATACCAGAATCACAGTTGATCAGATCATATACTACCTTTCTGGCTCAATCTTCATTGAATAAGTCAAACCATTTTTTAATTATTTTCCCCATATTTTATTACTCTATGAGTGAGCAGTAATTTTATTTCAACCAAACCAGATACTTTTAAACCTCACCGACCTCCATTCTGTAAGCCCACATGCCATTGTCCCATTCTCATATCATCATGAACGTCTGCATTGCAATTTGCAGCCACTTCAAAATCCAAAAACAAAATAAAAATAATACTACCAGCAAAACAAATAATAACTTAATTTTACATTTTTTTTTATATTAAATGACTGTCAATTTCTGGGTTCTTGATACCTTCCTTTTTCCCACCCCTCCATAATATATAGAGCCTCGAGCTCCTCAGTTTCCAATCCCCGTACTCCCCTCTCTCTCTCTCTCTCTCTCCCTTTTCTTGAAACTTCCCTCCTTCCTTAAAGGATTCCCTCCTAATTTGGTGGGATTATCCCAAGTTTCAGCTGCTACCACTCATCAGCATTGCCATTTCCTGTTTCACTCACCACATGGAAAAGCTTATTCGCATGTTCCCTTTGCTTCTTCTTCTTCTTCTTCTGTTCCCCACTTTTGCCTTCGGTGGCCATGACTATGGCCAAGCTCTGAGCAAGAGCCTTCTCTTCTTTGAAGCCCAGAGATCTGGCTACCTTCCCCACAACCAGAGAGTCACATGGAGAGCACATTCTGGTTTGCAAGATGGCAAAGCAAGCGGGGTAAGCTTTTCAACTCTTTTTCAGTTTAGTTTCTCACTTTCCTCACCCAAATTCAGGTTACAAATTATTGTGTTAAATTATGCAGGTGGATCTAGTTGGAGGGTACTATGATGCAGGGGACAATGTGAAGTTCGGATTACCCATGGCGTTTACCGTTACGATGATGTCGTGGAGCATCATTGAATACGGCAAACAAATGGCTGCTAGTGGTGAACTTGGTCACGCCATGGAAGCCGTTAAGTGGGGTACGGACTACTTCATCAAAGCTCACCCTCAACCGAATGTTCTCTATGGAGAGGTACCTTTTTTTGTTTATTTTTTTTTTCCATCTTTTTATTTTATTTTATTATAAATGTTTTGTTCGTAGTTGAATTTAGATGTTACATGAAGTAGTAATTTATTTATGAATAAAGAATGTTGGTGTTGTGGGTTTTTGACAATTAGGTGGGAGACGGGAACACTGACCATTACTGTTGGCAAAGGCCAGAGGACATGACAACCGACCGTCATGCCTACAAGATCGATCCAAGCAATCCCGGGTCGGATCTTGCTGGAGAAACCGCCGCTGCTATGGCCGCTGCCTCCATTGTTTTCCGACGCTCTAACCCTGCCTATGCCGCCGAACTCCTCCGCCATGCCTACCAGGTAGTACACTCTACTCAACTGGCTACTACTAGTTTTTACGCTTTAGTATAGTATTTAATAATTTAATAATTTATTTATTTGTGTGATAATGAGATGTGCGCATTTTAGTGTAGATTGTTCTGAACGGCATATGTTAGCGAAACGGTTGGAGTTAATAGGCAGTTACACTTTTATGGCTCTTTTGTCAGAGTCGTTATTGCGAGCGACCAAAGTTGGGCCGTGTAGGTTAGACCGCCATTTATACAATAGCCCAAAAAGTAAAAATAAAATAAAATAAAACCTATTCTTCTTTTGATAACCAACACCTAATCCCTGAATTATGTTTTATAAATTTTCTGTGATTTTTTATTACGAAGAAAATGGTTTACTTTTTGTTCATTAATGTTCAATAACCATTCCCTTTCTTTTTCAAAATGTAAATTATTAATGGCGTTTATTTTCAAGAAAAATAATAATTTAGTCTTGTAGGAGTACTAACTATTTTATAAAAAAGTTTGATTTCTTTAATCCTTTAGAATTTTCTAAATCGGCACTTGTTTCAAAACAAGAAAATATTCGTAGGTGGAAGTGAATCAGCTTTTTTATTATATTTTTTAAATGACATTAAAGTATTTATAATCTCATATAATCTAGCAGTCAAAAATAATTATTTTGTTCTAATACATCTCCAGAACGCTACGTAATATTTGTTTACTAGCATTTTTGGGACCCATCAAATTGCTTTTTGTACACTTCTTAATTCCCCCCCCCCCCCCAACTTCTTCTCTGGTCTCCCTTAATCTTGCTTTGTTGAGCAAGGGTTCGCTCTATATTCTTTTTTCTTATACGTAATAACTAAGTAGTGTGAATGGATTCTTTTTATGACAAAAGTGAAATTTGTTTATTAAAAATAAATTCAGCTACTGAGCTTTTTAGTCCATACCCAATCTCTAACTATATGTTTTCTTTCTTGATTTTTTTCGTTTTTTTATCACCCTATTAATAATAATAGTAACGATTGTGGTCCTAAAAAAAAATTAAGTGGTTATGTCTAAATGGGAACATGGACAAGAAAGAAGATTGGCCAGGTCTCTCATGGGTTGCCGAAGGGGCACACTTTACCCTTTTGTCACGGTATAGCATACCCTTTAGATCTTAGTACAAATGTAGCCCCGGTTGATCCCCTCAAAACGGATTCACATCACACAAATGAAACTTCGTTATTGCCATTATGCCTATCACGTGGGTACAGTGTCGGTGCTATTTTTGGGTGAAATTACACCTTATTTGTTTGGTATGTACATTTACTTTACGACCCCTGCGGGTCGTCCAGCTACCATCAATGTGTATTGGGTCTTAAAATACAAATAATCAAAATGTGTATTGGGTTTTTTACTAGTAATAGTTACATTGGACCTTTATTTTCTGCTACCTTATACTTTACTCTATGACCACCTTCTCGATTCCTTTTCTGTTTTCTGTCACTGTTTGTGATAGGTGAAAAACATGTTGCATTTAATTATTCATTTATTAGAGTTGGAGTGATGAAGATAGAAAGATGCTTCTGAAATTCTGATCTCAATAAGGCCCTTAAGTAAAAAAAATACTACTACTACTACTACTGTCGTCACAGATCTGAATCTGATCCCTTCTGGTATTTTAGTTGCATCTAATAAATAAGGATACCCAAGAGGTTGATTTAATAAATGTTCACCAACTTAACATAAGGTTAATTAATTGATTCATTTATTGAGAATTATGGGACTCGATTGACTTTACTCCATTCCTTTTCCATCCGGACTTGCTCAACTGACTCTCTGGGTTTGTTCAATTTCAGCTATTTGATTTTGCTGACAAATACAGAGGCAAATATGACAGCAGCATTACGGTTGCCCAGAAATATTACAGATCCATCAGTGGTTACAATGTAAGCGTTTGTTTTATAATTGTGTTTATTGATTCACCCCTTTATGTTAAAGTTGAGCAAATACAAAACTTTCCCATTTGGAAAAACTAACGTGCATACTTAAATTAAAATAAAAATCAATTGCAAATAAAATAAAACAAAAGTAACAATTAATTGAGTGTTGGTAATTGAACGTGCAGGATGAATTGCTCTGGGCTGCTGCTTGGCTCTACCAAGCATCTAACAATCAGTATTACTTGGATTACCTTGGAAGAAATGGTGATTCCATGGGTGGAACTGGTTGGAAAATGACTGAATTTGGTTGGGATGTCAAGTATGCTGGTGTGCAGACATTAGTTGCCAAGGTAACACCATTGATTCTTAATCTTATAAACAATTAGTGAAAAAGTAATAAACAAACATAGGTTAGCTTCTTTTGTGTGTATTAAATCAAACATCACATATTAGTGAATAAGCAGCTTTCCTTGTTTTTTCCTTGCAGTTCCTGATGCAAGGCAAAGCTGGGCATCATGCTCCAGTTTTCGAGAGATATCAGCAGAAGGCTGAATCTTTCATGTGTTCATGCCTTGGAAAGGGTGATCGCAATGTTCAGAAGACTCCTGGTGGTCTCATCTTCCGCCAGAGATGGAACAACATGCAGTTTGTCACAAGTGCCTCATTTTTAGCCACTGTCTACTCTGACTACCTTGCTTCCTCTGGTAGAAACTTGAGATGCAGTTCAGGCAATGTGCCCCCTGCTGAGCTTATCTCCCTTGCAAAGTCTCAGGTAATTCCACCTCCTGCTTTCACTTGGTTTTTATAGTTGCTCTATTTTAATTTTTAATTTTTATTGGAGGAAACTGTAAATTTTAGTCTCGAATGTGTTGGCAGACATGTATGTATAGTCTCTAAAACATACAATTTTCTAGTATGGGGAGTTAAAACATAAATAAAATGGACAAAACTATAAGGACCAAGTGAATTCTTGTTCAATTCACTTTCAATTGAACTTTGATGTTTCATTCATTAAATATATCAGTGGGATCTAAGTACTTGACATGTTAAATATTCAGGTGGACTATCTTCTTGGTGACAACCCTAGAGCCACTAGCTATATGGTGGGCTATGGAAGCAACTTCCCACAAAGGGTTCATCACAGAGGTTCATCCATTGTTTCCATCAAGGTTAACCCTTCATTTGTCAGCTGCCGTGGAGGTTATGCTACTTGGTTTAGCAGCAAAAGGAGCGACCCAAACCTGCTCACTGGTGCTCTTGTTGGTGGACCTGATGCATATGATGACTTTGCTGACGAAAGAGATAACTATGAGCAGACAGAGCCAGCAACCTATAACAATGCTCCTCTCATCGGTATTCTGGCAAGACTAGGTGGAGGTCATGGTGGCTATAACCAGCTTCTTCCAGGTATTGTCATCATTACTCTCGCTTTATGCACCTCTCCTGTTAAAACTCTTGTACTAATGATAATATAGTAATCACCTTTAATACTTCCTTGCAGTTGTTGTTCCAGCTCCTAAGCCTGTTGTTACCAAGCCTCAACCAACCCCCAGTCCCAAGACAACTCCATCTCCAGGTACTATTTTGGCTAGTCACTTCACTTGCACATTCTTTATTGCTTAAGTTAATTACCTGAGAAATACTTGAAACTAAAATGATATGTAACTTTTGACCAATATATAACCGAGGAATTTCTGTTTCAGCTTCGTGGTCAGCCCCAATTTCCATTGAACAGAAAATGACCACCTCATGGATTGCCCATGGAAAAACTTACTACAGATACTCAACAGTGGTGACTAACAAGTCTAACAAGAGTCTCAGTTCTCTCAATCTTTCAATATCCAAGCTTTATGGTCCAATCTGGGGTGTCACAAAGTCTGGTGATTCATACACATTCCCATCATGGCTCAGCTCATTAACAGCTGGCAAAAGCCTTGAATTTGTCTACATCCATTCTGCTTCTGCAGCAGATGTCTCCGTGGCAAACTACGTGTTGGCCTGAGAGTGACATGGGAATGGTTTACTGCTTTGTTGTGTAAGACAGTGTAGCCATACAAATGTGCAGTGAGGAGAGGGTGGTCTTTACGTTTTTCCTTCTATATTTTGGTGTCAAATCTTCTTCTTCCCTTGTGTATTTTTGCATTTCAGTAGGTTAGATCAAAATAGGTAGATGATATAAGATGGAAGGACCGGAGCAGAAAGGAGTGAAGAGACAAAAGGCAGAGCTCATCCTCTTTCTTTTCCGCTTTACAACTTATATACAGTGAGTGATACAAGACAGACAGTGAAACAGTGTTGTTGAGAAGTTTAAAAAACAAAGTGAACTTCTCAATATTTCAGAGAGAGTCATCACTTGTATTTTTCAACAGCTTTGGATGTCTTTTCTGTGTTTGATGTTGTAAGCTTTGCAGCATTTTGTATTCTCTACAGAGAAACAGTTTGTGTTATATAGTGTTATGTTTTTGTGCTGTGCAATGCTAATTTGGTAATTTCAAGTTGATGACTATTAATTGAGTGGTTGAAAAATTTCCAGTCTGTGGTATATCTGAGGTCCAACGAAGACGGTGATGTGTGAATCTAAATTCAAATACTATTTATATTCTACTCGAGTAATGTTAAATGCAAGTGCAACACTCTCACATAATAGCCCTCAAAATGAGCGGCCAAACTATAAAAACAATAGTAGTCACTCACATGTTATCTCTTATCACATGTTATTCTTTAGGCATTACATCCAGGGGTTAGGTTCTGTAAGTGTTCATGGTCAATATAAATATAGTAAAAGAAATACTTTCCAAAAAATATCAGTATCATTATGTTGTCTTTATATTTTTCCATATCCTGAAAATTTTTCACAAGGTGGAAAAACACTTGTGAGAAAAAAGTGACTTTCAAATAAAGATTGGTCTTGCAACAAAATGTGTCAAAACCCCACTTAAGAAGAGGCAAAGCACAAACTTGAAAACACGAACAACTGAAATCCAAATTGCAACAGGCGCACAATCATACAAACGAAAGGACAACTTGGGGATTTAATAAAAAAAACCTAGGCGACGTATTTTTCAACTAGGAGGAAGCTTCTTTGCGCTGCTTACCAGATGCTCTAATCTGAAGCAAATGTGAGGGACTATCACTTATTATAAGCCCACGTGGGCTTCACAGAGTCAAACAGACACGGGAGATAACAGCTAAACTTTTGAGAAATTTAAAAAAAAGAAATGATAATGAAATATGAAAAGTGTCTATTAAGTCAGCTGAAGAGATGAAGAAGGAACACACATTACTTAAATGAATAACCAACACAATAAAATTTAGCCATAACGAGTACTTGCCTGTGAATTGTCGGCAGGCTGCAGCTAAAAACATACTCCTACAAGCTTTGTGTGTTGATTTTCTTGTAACAAAAAATTGCTAGTAACCCTAACACGTTATTACTGTTGCACAAAATTTATTAAAAATATATATAAAGTTTTATGTTTTATTTAACTGATTTTCTCGGGTTATCCTGTTATTGGGGATTTCAATGAGATGTCGCTCTATTTTAATATTAATATGTAATATTTTAACCTAGGATGACAAAATCAACTTCGACTCTACATATATCTATAAAAGTAGCAAGCGAAAAAAGATAATTATTTATTTATTGGAACTGAAGATGAAGCAAGTGTTTATCCATAAATTTTTGCGATGATGGGTGGGTATGAATAATATAGTACTCACCCCGCCCAACACATGTCATATATATTAATGTAATTAAAATATATTACTTAATTAAATAATCTAAATTATATATATACTTTTATGTATAAAAAATATATTTTTCTAATTTAATTAGTATTTCTAAGTTACTGATTTATGTTTTTCAATTCAAGTGTTATCATGATTCAAGTTATTAGATTAAGATTTGTCATATTAATTTTATTTTATTATGTAAGATTTGACGGTGAAGTATGATCATAGTTTTGGTTTGTAAATTTTATATTAACATTTTTATGGTAAGTCCAATATTATTTATGTGCTTCCAAATAACATTTTGGTTTTGGATTAACTTGTAAGTCGTGAAATTATTTTGTGTAGTAAGATAGTATTAAATTTGATATATCTTTTATTATATTTATTTTACTCTATTTAA
>PYAF01005211.1:818131-833720 GCA_007407185.1 Glycine tomentella | reverse complement strand
ATCATCACATGAAGTTCAAGTTTAATTAGAGATTTTATTAAGTGATTAGAATATTAACTTTAAAATTTATTTGTTGGATTGTTATATTTGTAATGTTGTTTATTTATAACTAAAGTTTAGAAGAATCAATGTTATGTTTGTTTCTAATATTATATGTGGATATTTAGATTGTTTAAGAGTAAATTTTTAATTTTTTGTAATAATTTTTTTATTGATTTATTAACTTTATACATAATAAAAGTGTGAGTATGTAAACAAGTACTATAGAATCTTATTTGGACTCTGTGGTCATCTGTAATTTAACTTGAAAATTATATAGGATAAATATTTATTTTATATAATTAAAATTTATAATTTAGAATAAATATATTTTGTATTTATGATAAATAATTTATGTTTTGATGCATTTTTAATAATGATATTTTGATTAAAAAATTTAATTTTTAATTAGATTTAATTATATTAAAAATAATAAATTGAAATAGATAAGTTAGTAAGTTGATATTAAAAATATAAGATAATACATCAAATACATGTCAAGAGTCTATTTATATATTTAAATTTTAAACATAATATATATATATATATATATATGTAATTATTTTTTGCATTCAGTTATAATTTGTTAAACACGCTTTTTATAAAAAAAATAAAAAATTGTTAAACACGCTCATATATATAGGGGTAGATATCTAAAAATTGGCCCATACGTGTTTATCGCAATGGGCTTTCGTAAACCGACATGGGTTTAGCCCCAAAGGAAAGGTTAGGCCCAATGAGTAGATTTTTGGTTTTTTCTTTTGGGAAGAGAAGCAGAAGAAGCAAGTTTCGTCTTCAAGACTTCAACAATCAACATCATGATCTGACTCTAGCCGAATCGAAATCAAAGTCAGACTCGCGTGATCTCATATCATATCATTGTCCGATTTCAGAAGTCAGAGAGAGAGACAGAGAGAGAGAAGATGAAGAGCGAAAGCGAATTGGTTGGGTTCTGCATAGAGGCAGCATGTGAAAGCAGAGAAAGCGTGGATAAATGGCGGATGCAGAGGCGCACTCTCGATCGCTTGCCTTCTCATCTCGCCGACTCTCTCCTTCGCCGCCTCATCGCCCGCCGCCTCCTCTACCCCTCTCTCCTCGAGTCAGTACTCTCATCATCACCATGTATAGATTCACGTTAATTCTAATAATTTTTTTTACGTTCGTGTTAGGGTTTTCAAACATAGTGCTGAAGAGGTTGATGTAAGAGGCGACAACTCCGTGGACGCAGAATGGATGGCGTATTTGGGAGCATATCGTCACTTGCGCTGCTTGAACCTCTCCGATTGTCATCGAGTCACCACTTCAGCTCTTTGGCCAATTACAGGTATCATTATTGTATGTATCTTCATTCTTCATCTGTTCTTACTGTTACTATGTACGATATCTCTCATTGCGTGGTGCTTAATTGGTTTTAGGAATGAGTAGCCTTCAAGAGTTGAATCTATCTAGATGCTTCAAGGTCAACGATGCTGGAATTAACCATATTATTTCCATCCCTAATCTGGAGAGGTTACGTATTTCAGCAACAAGCGTCACTGCAAAAGGAGTCAAGCTTCTCGCCTCTCTTAAAAACTTGTCTCTTCTTGACTTGGGTGGTTTGCCTGTTGATGACGTCGCATTAACTTCATTGCAGGTAGTGTAAGTCATAATCACTACTATACCAATCTACGTACTCTTTTCTAACAGAGATGAATATATTTGTCCCTTGATCACATTTCCTATTTTTATGGAATTTGTTGTTCTGCTTGAGGAACATGTTGGATTGTTTAAATACATTACTGCAGAAGTTTGTTAGATGCTGTAAATTGTGTCAATTCTTACGCTATGCTAAAGGATCCAAACCTTTTGTTTTTTTTTGGCGTGTTTATACCAAAAGTGAGACATTGTTTGCTACACCATCTATTCTTATTATTCTAAGATTATTTTTGTGCACACCATTGGTCATGCTCTGCATCTAAATTCATAATAACATCTTGGCAAAGTCATTATTTATTGCTTTCTATCATTGCTGATTAGTGATGGTCTCGCATTTAATTGGGATCAGTTTAGTACTGTCTCCGATGTTTGTTTCGGCTGTAAAGGACTGCTTTTTGAGTCTGTTCAGTTCTCAAGTTGTAAATATTGATATTTTTTTATTTATATCCTTTACTGTTTCCCTTTAAACACCCTCCTCCTAGGTACTGAAAAGGCTACAATATATTGATCTCTGGGGTAGTAGAATATCAAACAAAGGTGCTTCTATTCTCAATACATTCCCAAAGTTGACCTATCTCAATCTTGCTTGGACCAGTGTCACAAAATTGCCTAAATTATCATTTCTTGAATACCTGGACATGAGTAGCTGTACTATTGATTCTATACTTGAAGATGATAAAGCTCCTTTGGCAAAGCTTATTCTCTCCGGGGCCACGTTCATGAATGAAGCTGAAGCTTTATTATATGCAAATACAAATTTCCTATCCTTTTTGGACGTAGCCAATTCCAGCCTTCACAGATTCTTCTTCTTAAGTAAAATGAAAGTGATAGAACATCTCAATCTCAGCTCATGCATGATGGGGGATGATTCAGTTGAGATGGTTGCGTGTGCTGGTGGAAACTTGAAAAGTCTGAATTTGAGTGGTACCAGGGTTAGTTCTGCTGGATTAGGGATTTTAGCTGGACGTGTTCCCAATCTTGAAATTCTGTCATTATCTCGGACACCAGTGGATGACACTGCCATCTCATTCATCAGTATGATGCCTTCATTAAAGGATGTTGACCTGAGCAATACAAATATTAAAGGTATTTGATTAGTTGACAAAGTTGTTACTATTATTATGATTTATAAATTCATGTGCCGTACCTGCAGTGGCTGCTATATGTTCTACTCTGGTTTAATCCTACTATTGGTTGAGCCCTATTATGTTACCATTGAGCTACTCCTCGCTAGAAAATTTTTATGCTAGAGACTATACTGCTTCAAAACCTGTCCGTGTTTAATGTATTTAACATTCATTTCCTTTTTTGCATTTCTGGGGAAGAAGAATAGGATGTGTGCTAGCAGACATTCCCATATGAGGCTCTAAAGATTCTTTCTTCTTCTGTTGTAGTATTTATTAGATAGCATTTATATTTTATTTATTTGCTGATCTTGAAGTTGTTTTGAAACCCTACTAAGAGTATATCTTATCTTCAATTAAGCCAGATATTCAGGTTATCCTGTTTGTCCTAAATTAATATGTTAATTGTTAGGGACAACAGTTCTTATTAAATAACTGCTGTTGGTCCTACAAATCAAGGACTGCATATTAATAAGGGGCCAGTTGGTTTGATGAAACTATTTTTGTTTTCATCTTTCATAACAAAACCACCACCTTGTTTCCTGCCATCTCTCTCATTTTATTTGTATCTCCATTTTCTGCTTCTAGTTTTAATATTTTGTCTTTAAGCTTCTTATCCAGTTATCCGTATTTTCAACTCAGGTTTTCTGCACCAAGGAAGAACTGATGTGAACTCCCCGCTCTCTCTAATGGGTCTGCTAAATCTTAAATTAGAGAGGTTGAATTTGGAGCATACGCAAGTTGGGGATGAAGCTTTATACCCTTTGTCAAGCTTCCAAGAGCTGAGATATTTATCTCTTAAAAGTGCTTCACTTGCAGACATCTCACTTTACTATTTATCATCAATTCCTAAATTGACAAATCTTAGTATTTGTGATGCGGTATTGACAAATCATGGGCTTGATATGTTTAAGGCTCCTGAAACTCTGAAACTGCTGGACCTCAATGGTTGTTGGCTCTTAACTGAAGACACTATCTCGTCGTTCTGTAGAAATCATCCACTAGTTGAAGTCAGGCATGAACTTGGTACCTTATTTCCTGTCAATCAAAATGGACTTAATCATTCCTCTCCATCTCGATCAACTTCCAAGACTGTGCAAATGACTAAGAAGAAAGATCAAATTCCCTTATCTTCATATTTTGTTGGTAATTTCTATTTACCTTCTATTCTTTTAGTTGCTAGTTTTATATGATTATCTAATTTGAATATTTCATTTATTTTGACATAGATCAAAGATTGAAGTATAGCAGAGATGAGTTACTTGCATTGCAGTTTACATCTTTGCCCCTTGCGTCTAGTAGTGAGAGTGGCAATTCAAAATTCGAGAAACAATTGGGTTGAATGGAGAAATCTCCTTCGATATAATTGTTTGCACTCATGGCATTGGTAATTTTTATGTTCATTTTTTCTTGTTTTTCTTAATAATTGTCATTTTTTCAATATTATTTCGCTTTGATTTTATTTTAAATAATGATATCGTCCTCCCATTTATGCTGGTTATGTGCATTTGGTTGCTTTGCAGGGAAGGGAATGTGATATGAACAGAGATTGCCTCAGGATTAATAGCCCAAGTATGATAATATTCAATGTTTCATAAGTATGGCTTCTCACCAAAAGGAAAGGTGCAACTCGAATGCACAAGCTCAAAGCTGAATCACGTTTCTGATAGAGAAAATCGAATGATATGGCTGGACTCCAACTTGGTAAACATGTAGATATGCAATGTGGTTTAAGAAAGGCTTTTTAGTAATTTTATGCATGATTTGGCTGACACGTTTTTCTTTTTCCTGTGCAATGGTGAACACATCACACATGGAATGTGAAAGATTGCTGGTTCTTAGTTTCTGCGGGTTTCTATGTAGGGTTTAGCCAGATATTTGTTGGTTTTCTTCTCCTTCTAAGGAAAAGCTAGGCAAACTATTTTGTATAGAAGCTCTTAAAAATAAAAGGAGCTCTTTTTTATTAAAGAAAAGATGGAAAAAAGGAGCATCTTAAAAATAAGCTCTCGAGCAGTTTTTTTAGTTTTTCGCTGGCTTATTCATAAAGCACCAACCTTCGAATTCCAATTTCTCATTTTTTTTAACTTCTTAAAAGCGTGTATGAAGAATTATGTTCGATCAGCAATATTTTATGTGGTATATAAATTTGTATAAACTATATATATAAGCCGTAAGTCATTTAGTGTAAACAATGTCATTGTAATATATGTATTTTTTTAAACCATCATCTGTTTCATATTATAGAATTATAGAATATGGAATTATTATTACAATTCTCTATATTATAGAATTATTATATTGTTACAATTTATTATTAATATAAAAATTTATAAAAGTAATTTTGTCTTTTTAAATATTATTTTAAATACATTTATTTTCCTAGTTTATTATCATTAAGATAATTTTATGTAAATTGTTAATTTTACACTATACTTTTTATTGGACAAGATAATTATAAATAAAAACTAAAGTTTTTACATTTATCATCAAACAACTTTTAATTTGAAAGGGCTTTTAAGTGAAAAAGATAAAATAAAATTGTGAAACCACTGCTCCTACTTTTTTTCAAGCTTTTATTTCTTGCTTCAACAGAATTGAATATTGCAGTCATGGGGGTGGTTTTGCGTGGAGACAGACATTAACTGTGCACTTCTTGAATACTTCAATGGTTTGTGTTGCTTATGATCTACATGAAGGGTGGACAATTCTAAGGGTCGTGTCCCCACGAATAATAGAAAATACAAGCATTAGCAACTCAAACTCACTCGGAAAAGCCTACTCAGACTCACTCGATCTTCTTTGTTACTATTATTCTTATACAACAAAAAGAATGAACAATTAAAATCATGGGATTTTTTCCTTTAGCATATCGTAAAACATTTTGGTTTATCACAAAAATAATGCAAAATATCATGGTTCCAAGAATAAAAACAATACTATTAAGTACTGTGAACACTATAGATGTTTAAATATTTTCGCGGGAAATGACAGGAACTGATCACGAGGCAAACTCATGTATTCGCCTAACCCAAAAAAGACTCTGGACTGCAGGAAATTATGTAAAAAAATTTCCCATATTGAAAATCTGCTCACTATTGTATCAGAGAAGTAAGTCATACTTATTGTCATGACGAGGCAATAATTTAATGCTAGTTTCAAATACAAATTAAACTATCTAAACATATTTTTGCTCCTTACGGTCGAGTAGCTAGCTATCCATGCATATTATTTGCTATCTATGAATCATCTACAGAGTCCCCGAAAGGAAAAGCAAGCTCAATCACATGCATATATAAAATAAATTGTCTCCGTGACTTGGGCTCCCAAAGCATATCTCAGGCACTGGATTTGTTCTGTGTGTTCTGTGTCTTGTACATGTTGTCAATGGTATTCTGTGCACACAAAATTGCAGTCAATACTAAAAACATAAACTAAAAACGTAAACGTATTAGTTCTGAATCCCGTATATTAAAAAGGTGAACAAGTTTGTACCAAAAAAAAAAAAGGTGCAAAATTAAATAGCAGTTGAATGGGCAAAAAGACAAGGCAATTGACAAACTGAAGGGTGGATATGTATCAATTCGAATGTCCTATTATTTCTAAATTTTCTTATTACAAATTATTAAGTGTGATAAATATGTTAACTTTTACAATAATTACTTTAAAGTTCATATTTACTATAATTTCTTATGTAATTTATTTTACACTAACCATACATAGAAATTAAACTTGTGTTTATTTGTTGATAGGAATATTAAGTTAAGGGAAAAGAAAACCATCATACATTCAATTCTTATGAAGCAAAATTAAATCCAGAGTTTTTGACGATTTGTACCTGATAGTATTTAAGCAATTCGGGTCTCTTCTTCTTAAATGTTGGAGTCATAAGGCCACGTTCCATGTCAAATGGAACTGGGTCAAGATGAACAGCTTTAATAAACTCAAAACCTTTCAACTGACAAACAAATAACAAATAATCAGGATCGCATAAAGCTTCAGCAGATATATATATATATATATATATATATATATATATATATACACCAGCAAACATACTGGCTCATATAATAAGGTAGGGGTCAATTGCTATAGGAATAATACTTTACACAACATTCAATCATTCTATACAAAATGATTTGATCCATCCAACTATTCAACTATAAGTAATTGTATTAATATATCATGTCAAAATTAAAAAATTCAAAGAAATACTTACCAGATCAAATGGTTGATATTATCTTTTGCTTGAAAAGCATGTATTGTATGTTAACTAAAACTAAATTCGATGGTGTAGGAAATTTGAAATTAATGTGAAAATTTATGAAAGAGTTTTCTGAGAACAGAACTTCAAATTTATGCAACTTTTCGTACAACACAAGGGATAAATGAAAAGAAAAAGAAATAAATGTGTAATAAGATAGATAATGTAATAGAGAGAAGGAAAAGGAAGTTGTAAAAAATGTTAGAGAAAAGACAAGTATGAATAACAACTCTTCTAAAAATTCTCAAAATTCATCAAGTTAAATATATATTGTATAATATAACGAATTAGAGAAATAGCAATAGACCTTCTTTTCCTTTGCAATCTTGGTGAGTCCTCCAATTATGTAACTTTTTGTCCTAGAATCTTCACAGAGAGAATTGAAGTCCGCGGTTATATCATTTTCTTCTGCCCACTTATCAAGTGCTTGCTTGCTGGGGTTAACAATAGCAACGAGGTATGACTCAAAACTGTTTCCATAGACCCATATCTGAAATAGAGTTGGAAAAGAAGTAATATCAACATGTCACGGAACATATCTGCTCATGAAATGAAGCTGAAACTAAAACCTTTGTTACTATCTTTGCAGTAAACCAAACCTTTTGATATCATTCATAATGAAGGCAAATAAGTTGATTAAAAGGGAAGGGTTCACAAGACATACAGATTCAACAGAAGAAGCTTGAACATAAATATTCTCCAGGTTTTCAACAGCAACATATTCTCCTTGTGAAAGCTTAAATATATTCTTCTTCCGATCAATAATTTTCATGGTTCCATTGGGTAGCCACTCTCCAATATCCCCTGTTTAAATAGATCATTCATGAATAAAATATGATCATGCAATCCACATAGAAGCATATCTTATTCAAACATAAACTGAAAAATGAACCTGTGTGGAACCATCCATCAATCATAACCTCTTTGGTGAGGTCTTCGCGTTTGTAGTAGCCAGTAAACACAGTACTTCCCCTCACACAAATTTCTCCTCTTGGAGTGGTTGCAAGTGCATCATATCCCATTTCAGGAATAGATTCAAGACGCACATCCACATATGGTACAGGAGGCCCCACCGTACCAAGCATGTCCTTTTCATTTGGTAATGAAACAAAGGTTCCAGCACAGGTTTCAGTAAGACCTATTTTAATTTGAACAAAACCACGTTAATAAGTCCATACTCTAAATAGCAACACAAGCACACACTAGGTCTATGGACACATGCACAGAATTGAAGTGACGAGACATCACAATAACTTCCATATTTAGTCATAATTTGAGGATTCAGTCAGACATCATTTACATTAACAATTGAAAAATTGGTTAGTAGATAGAAACTTGGGACTAAATCACTATAGATATTGATATCAAAGGAATAGGAATTGATAATTGTATAACGCTTTGATCCAAACTGAGAAGATCTAAGAAATTGGGATTCTTAGTTTTGAAGAAAGCCGTATGTGAGTAACAACTATCAAGGAATTGAAGTAAGGTTAACCAATAATATTGAATTTGATCTTTAATTGAAAGTTAAACATTGAGTTGAGGTTATATTAGGTTTCTTGGAAAGAGGATTAGGAGGATTCTAACCCTGTATATTGTTAATCCATTGCATTGACCTCATATTGTCGATTCTTATGAGTTGTGATGTTATGTTCTGTTTTTCCTGTGTTTTGTTATTCTTTTACATGTATATACACTCTCTCAGCTCACAACTTGGTCTAAATAGTGATAACTGTGTGAGCTGGTACTTATATCTAATCCTTATGAAAACAATCTCTTACTCTTTATTACTTGATACGACTTGGTACATTTGCCAAATTTTCCCTTATCAAAGGATAATCTTTCCTCATCTAGTTATGCTCCATGAGACTAACTAGGAAGCAATTGATCATTCTACATTGACTTTTTGTTGTTTTATTTTTCCTTTGTTAATTAGGAGGATCTCTAATCCTTCAAATTCTGTGTAATTTTTTTTTCTCTTCATATAAATGAATATTTTTTTTTTCAAAAAAAAAAAGATTTAAAACAAAGAATGTATGGTGTGAACAGGATTCATCAAATTTTAACAAGAGCATACCATATCCTTGTAGGATATGAGCACAAGTCACCACCCGTAGGAAACCTTCCACATGTCTAGATAGAGGTGCTGCTCCAGACAAAATAATACGTACATTACCCCCTAAACCTTGTTTTACCTGATCAAGTTACAAAAAAGAATATATTAGTCAGCAATTTTGCTACACTTGCTGTTCGTGACAAGGGCGAGGGGAATGATTAAAATTAATGAAGTTTCAGCACCTTATTAAATACAATTCTGTCAAATAGTGGAGATGCCTCATTATGATTTTGCCCTTTAGTCATGTTATGCAACTTGCTAACATAAAAAACCGATATTTATCAGAATATTGTAAGGCCCGGAGAGGGATAACAATAATTTTGATATATAACCTAGTAATAATATAAATGACCTTTTTGTGTGAATTGATTTGATTGACATAGGATAGGAACACTCGTATACAGTGTAAGTTTTACAGGGTATGTCATGATTTGGCCAAGATAGCAATGACATACAGAAACATATATAGTACTTACTATGAGTATGCGAAATTGAACATTGTCTGTTTCATAAAGCTCCCTGAAGAAATCTTTTGGGTCAAACCTGTATATCAGATTGAGATTGAGAATTTTTTAATGCATTAATTTTGTTTGTGGATATATTGTTCAAAAAGACTAAAAAGAGAAAGGGAATTAACGAAAAAAGACTACTCCAATAACTAAAAAATAATTTAGAGAGTAGTCTTGTGTGCTTCCTGAAATCATATTTTGATAATCATCGGTTAAACACCACATTTTAGAAAGATCACTAAACTGTCAACAATGGCAAAAGCTTACCATTGTACACTCTATCAAGCACACGGGGAACTGCAACGAAAATGGTTGGCCTTAGCTCTCCAATATCTTCCAGTAACACACTGACATCCTGCAGCCATTGAACAAATTGTGCTCACATTAGTGTCAAGTACAAAGTTTGACTTTTCTTGGGATAAAGTCAAATATAAAGCTCAGTAATCATATGAAGCCTTCATCAAGAAATGAAAGATTTGGCACATATACTCACTCCACGCCAGAAACCTATTGAGGCCCCATGCATTATCATTGCCTCCTCAATGACCCTATCAAAGATATGTGCAAGAGGAAGGTATGATAGGTATACATCTTTTTCATTCAACTGCAAGCCGGAAAAAGGTGGGTAAGTCAAAGATAGGATAGCAAAATATTCATTATCCTAAAACTGAAAACATTTCTAGAGACTAGGGCACTCAAATTAAAATACCAACACTAGCTTACTTTTTCATTGCAACTCTTCAGCAATTGCTGAATCCCAGCTAAGAGTGTAATAATGCTCTCATTGGATATCAAAACTCCCTTGGGATCACCAGTAGTTCCACTTGTATACATTATTGTACACACATCACTTTTTTTTTTAACAGGAAGATCAAAACTCTGATTCTGACCCTGCTCTAGACATCAAAAACTGGAATGAGGATTGAGAAATGAAACCAGTTAATATTCAGAAGCACATTGCTTTCCTTGGCCTTTTCTGAGCTGAGAGTTAGAACTTAACCCGTTTACTTTGAGAAAATGTTTTCTGTTCTTATTTCTTCTTTTTACTTTTAATAATTACAAAACTGTTATCCTATTTTTAATCTGTTTCCTGCTATAGAAGATTTGTTAGGAAGTAGAGAAAACAAAAACAGGAAAAGTTTCTCAAAGTAAACATGCCCTAAATGTGCATATGTAAGTATGGAATTGAACTGAATTTCCCACTTACAAGGAAATGTTGAATAGAGATAGGAATATATCATTAATATTATTTTCTTATGGGGTGTGCGTGTGTGTGTTAAGAGTAATTGCAGATGCTGCAAAGTAATTATAGAAGGAGCATATTTTCAGAATTTCAGTGAACCTTTTTTTACAGCTAATAATAAGAGAAAGAGTAATATTGTGTCAAATGAATAACGCACCACTTGCAAAAATTCATCCCATGAATACATTGCTAACCCAAACTCTTCAACTTCTTGCTTTTGTTCAGGAGTAACCTTTCCAAAGCTCACAAGTGCTACAAAATTAATTAATAAATAAACTAAGGTAATTTCTTCTTTCCAAATACATGGATATTTTAGGAATGAATGGAGACAATCAATGAAACATACTCTTGAGATATTTTCCTGCATTGGGAAATGTCTTCAATAGCTGAAAAATTTCAATAACAAATATATCGATTAGAATAGACTGACTATTAACAGAAAATTATATTGCACAATTCTTAATCCCTCTAAGTCCTAACAATAATATAACAGATAATTTCAAAAGGCTTAAACCTCAGGTATCTTCTTTTCTTCAACAAATGCCATTGAGACCTCTGCATGGCATATAATAAATTCCACAGCCCCGGCACCTAGTAAATCGTATATATATAAGTGTCAAAATCCATAATAAATAACATTTGAAAATATTAGGATGGCAAATGTTCATGGTTAAAGAATCTAAAAAATTTCACTAGTAATTAATAATGTATTATCAATATGAATGTACAATGGGATGCCTATTTTTCGAAATTAACACTTCAAACCCGAAGAACTGTTGAGTGAATAGTTGTTAGATATATAAACAAACCATTCATGTTACTTTCCCAAATAATTAATTTGTTTAGATGATTGGTCTTTGACATTAGTTAACCTTGTGTACTAATATGAAAAATAAAATAAAATCAGTTTGTGGTTGAGTCAATCCATCACCATGATGTAGAAACATGCTAAAGAAGCCTTGCACATACCTAAGGTATCATATAAGGGAACACAATAAAGTCCATGAGCGTTGCAGGCCTGAAATTATGTTGCAATGTGTCAGAAAATATTGATAAGCTAGTTTAGCAACATTAAAAATGGCCATCACTAGGTAGCCAAGGATGCCTACCACATAATGTAGAGCACCAAACAATAGAAACAATAGACAAACATTTAATAGATGAAAGTCATGAAACAACAAACATTTAATTGATGAAAGTCATGAAACAACAAACATTTAATTAAAAAATATTTTAACAATACAGTAAAAATAGAAACAATGATAAACATACAATGCAAAAAAACACAGACAGAGATCAAAATATAAATTCAATAAAAAAACTCCAACGAACAATATTATTAGAAAGCAAATTTATATGGAGAAAAGACAACATAGAAGTAAACAAAATCAAAATAAATTGTACCTCCATGCTCATAATCCATTCGGGGCAATTGCCACCATAAATACCACATTTTACACCCTGAAAATAGGAATTATGTAAATTAAACTTAAATACACAAACTGCAAGAAAAGATACTTATATGGGAAAAAAATATCAAAGGGCTTCCTGAATATATCAAAGTGCACTACCAAGCACATCAATGTTGATAGCAAATAACAGAACAAGTGAACAACACATTATGCAATGAGAATCCAAATAAAATATTGGAGTAACACATTAAAGTGTTAAAACAAGTGAAAGCAAAAACATGATTTCATTTTCCGGTGAAATGAAATAAGCATGTGTGACATACCTCCCCGTAACCACAAGCACGGATGGAATTTCCAACATTCACCACCAAGTCATACACTTCTTTGTAAGTTTGCCACTTGTAATTGCCAGGCTACAAAATAGTATATATGACAAAAGTTGTTAACACATTTTCAGAATGACAAGTGAAAGAGAGAAACAGAGTTTACATTCCCATTCACGATTTCACGGACACCAAGCATTTTCTTTGTTGGGTATTTCTCAACTGACATCCTGTACAAACACAAGCAGTGTCAGAAATAGTAATCACTTACAAAATATAAGTCCCATATATGATATATCCCCCTCTTACTCCTAGTACAGTTGAATGTAATAGAGAAAAAGCCCACCATTCACCAATTGCATGTAGAAATATATATGCACACTCATCATTAGAATACACTAACAAGGTTTTTTTAGTTGAATGTACGTGAAGTGTTAACTATCATATATAAATAAGATTGTTAACTTTTTAATAATTATTTAAAAATCATGTCGAAGATAATTTCTAATTAACTGATAATATAAAAACTTTTATATTATCAAAATTAAACTCATTTTTTGAGATATTATTATCAATTTATTTTTTATCTATTTTTTCTTCCATCTCATTACATCCCATTTTTTTTTATCGTTCTCTTTATTTTTTATGGAGTTGAATGTTGGTCAACACATAGACAACATGATCATAAAATATAAGTAGCATAAAATGAGGATGTTAAGGTACATATGTGGTTATACGAAGATGAATAAGAAAAAAATGAAAATATTTGATGAAAGTTATTAGTAGTACAGGTGAGTAAAAGGATGAGGGAACATAGATTGAAGTGGTTTGGACACTTAATGAGACGATCCCTATATGCTCCCGTAAGAACAAAAATTTGTTATCAAGAGCTCAACACAAAGAGAGGTAGACCGAAACTTATACGGAAAAACGTAGTTAAACAAGATTTAATGGAGTGAAATATAGATTGACGGATTGTGTGTCTTAGGACGGAATGGAGAAAAACTATAAGTTTGGTGGATGATTACACCCGTTGTTATCTTTATGCTTCATATAATCAAATTTTAGTCTTTTTCTCTTCATCTCTTCCTTTTTTTTTTCAACTTCCTCGTATCTATCATTAGATTCATTTATCACCTACTCTAATTAGATTAGGTTAAAGGTGTTGTTGATATTAATGATGATGTTGATATTCTTTTTATTTCTCATCATATTATTTGTCAGAGTCACATGTAACTTTTTTTTTTGTTTCTTTATTTTTATTTTTCTATGTCCTTCTTCCTTCCACTTGTACAGCCCAAAATTGGAATGAATCTTCATCATTTTCCAATTTTTCCATTATGTCTTCTTTTTAAAATTAAAAATGTATCAATTCTAACGTAGGAGATATTGTGTGGGCGTGTAACATGAGGTGCGTTGATTGTTGTTTTGTTGTGTTATGATATATCTCTAGAGACAAATCATCTTGTTTGAGACACTGTTTCCATCAGTCTGTTTAGCACTAAATGTGTGCATTTTTTTTATCTATAAAGTTTCAAGATAAATATCAAAAAATTTATAATAATTCAAATATCATATTCAAATTAAGAAAATAAGATAAGATTGAATAATTGTGCATGAAAGTAAAAGGGATATACCTGAAAATATCCCAGCAGGTATTAAGACCTTCAATGGGAGGAGGAAGTGGATCGTCGGCGAAAATGCTGCGGTAGACAGGGCCCATTGATGGCCTTCCTTCTCTGCCCTCTGTGGCTTTCTCCACTTCAACGATGAACCTCTTTTCTGCCATCCCGATCTAGATGTACCCTTTTTTGCTTCTGCTTTTGATCTTCTGTCTTCTCTTCTGAATTGTTTGTTTGTAACCTTAATTACTTAAAACTTACGTGAAAGACAGATTTTATTGGTCAACCTTTTCAGATCACTGCACAATTTTTTCTCGGCTAACTAGCTAGTTAGTTACGTACTCATTTCCATGTATTAATTCTCTCTTATTTTACTTTTCATTTCTATTCTTTATTTTCTTAACTACATCTATTACCCTTTTTTGTGTCCCTACTAAACTTATTATTTTATACACAAATTATAGAAAGAGTTTAACTTTGCAATGTATGTAAGAAATTTTAGATAACTTTTAAGATGGTTAAAGTAAAATTCAACAAAATTACTCTTTTCGAAATGAATTTTATTTCCCCCAAACACTTTTTTTATATACATACGAGGTTTTTTATGGGTCTATTATTATTTGTAGGAGCAAAGTTTGTGCGAACGTACAAATCTGCCCCATCTTTGTTTCGTTTTGTGATGCGTTGGATAAAAAGAAAGCAACTGTCACGAATAGATACCACGCGCATTTGCATGCAGAAAAGGTCTTGGGTAAACACTCAGAACCAAAGTTAAGAAAAAATAATTATACTCGATATAATTATTTTTATTTTACAATAATTAACGCCTTTTTTTAATTTAAAATAAGGTTATTTTTTTAAAAAAATAACTTCATAAGATTGAGTGTTAGTATTTTAAGAGAAAAATATGTACAACGAAAAGATTTTAAAAAAATCGGGAACGAGAGAGCGAGGGGAGGCTTTGATTAATATTATCATAAATTAGTTTTGTCTCAGTTGTAGTAATAAAATAAAAATAATTACTTCAAAAATTTAGTCTTCCGAGATATTCTAGGTTTACTTAAAATAGACTTATTTGTTCTTATATAAAAGAATTGAGGAAATATAAATGGACCCAAAAAATAGTGAAATCCAAATCATGAAAATTAAAGTTTGTTCGATGTAATAAATTTCAAACAATTTTTTACAATTATATATTTTAAATTATTAATTAAATTAATAATTTGATTCATTCTCCACTCTAGT